>CAUYPK010107386.1:0-21722 GCA_963574355.1 Loris lydekkerianus | reverse complement strand
TCAGTCTTACCCGTCATGGGGATACAAACATCAATGGTTTGGTCCCTGTCTTAGGTTGACTGAATGCAGAGTGATCTTACCCGTCTTTGGGTACTATGAATGTAATCCACCATGCAGCCTCTCCATATCCTGTCTTAGGTTATCTTACCGCTTTGGGAATCTTACCTGTCATTGGTGCTATGGAGGGCAGTGAAGAATAATAGTTAGATTCTTGGTTAATGAGCCAGTCATATTGGACCTCGACCTGATTTAACTGCCTCTAACCTTTTTTTTGGGATACAGGGCCCAAAGGTGAAGTTCTTATTATTAAAGATGGCAACCATAAAAAATTATATTTGCAAAAGAAAAATGAAGAGAAAAAGAAAAAAATCACGGGCAATAAAAGTTGACAAAAAAATTTTAAAGAAGAAAAAGTGGTAAAGTCTCCACTTTTTATGGCTGCATTATAGTCCATGGTATACATATACCACAATTTGTTAATCCATTCATGGGTCAATGGGCACTTGGCCTGCTTCCATGAATTGGCAATTATGACTTTACATCTTTTGATGTTTACATGGGTGGAGCTGGAACATATTCTCCTTAGTAAAGTATCTCAAGAATGGAAGAAAAAGTATCCAATGTACTCAGTACTATTATAATACATAATACATACACCCACACTATCATACAAATGATAAAACACAACTATGTTCCAGAATGAAGGAGGAAAGAGGAGGGCAAGGTGAGGGGAGTGCAGTGGCTGGGTGGAGGGAGGGTAATTGTTGGGACCTCACCTATTATGCATATCACAAGGGTACCTGACAAATTTATTAAGAGTCTTAACACAACAATTAAGTAAGTGAGGTGAAGGCTATGTTTACCAGTTGAATGTAAGCATTCCAAATTGTATATATAATCAGCACATTATACCCCATAAATACAGTAATGTACACAGTTATGATTTAAGAAAGCAATTAAATAAAATATATACATATATGTTGCTGAATATTTCCTGGGCAACAGCTTATCTTCTGGAGTATCAGGTGCTAATCACAATGCTGGTACAGCTGTCTCAGATGGAGACTGAAAGCCTCTGCTGACTTCTTTGCCCTCAAACCACACAAGGTTGGAAGCCTGAATCTCTCCTCAGCCCACTTAATAGTCATACCTCAAACTTTCCAAAGTGTATCATTTGGCTAAGCAATGTCTTCCTCAGGAATGTGTGTGTGGCTTGGATCTCTCCAGAAGTGGCAATGGGCTTATCAGGCACTCCAGGTCTCACACTAGGACCTGGAGAGCCTAGCCTGATTTGTGATCTCACTACAAATCAGTTTGATATATAGTATATGAACTTGTATTCGACACATGATGGTAAGCGTTTTCTCAAACAAATCTTCAATTGTTCTTACTCATTTGAAAAGCTCAGAGCTCATATAAAACAATGGTACAAGAGGTGAAGCACTTATGAAGGTACTACCCCATAGGATGAACAAAATAGCATCCCACATATAAATTTTATCAATCGATCAATGCAAGGCAGCTCTCCCAATGGCTATGCCTGGCCTGCAGCCCGACAATGGGAGATCCCCTCTGCCCCTGCTGCTCAGTCCCGGCCTCTGGGCATTGTTCAAAGTCACTTGCTCACTCACCCAAGGTCTTCCAAAGTAATTCAACCAAATGCTCAAGTTCAAAAACAAACAAACAAAAATAAAAACCTCACAGGAAAGTCATTCCCTATCTGCAAACTGTCAATGCTGCTGTAGCTGCTGCCAGCACAGCCACGACAGCCAATCGGCCTCTGACTCATCTCAAACGCTTGCCACTTCTCCACTGCTATTGTCCTACCATTTGCATCCTGAACTTTCCCGTCATCCTGTGCCCCTGAAGGGATGTTTCTGGGTAGAGCCCACAATCTAGAGGTATCTGGAGTCTTCTCACTCCAGTCTCACCACACACAGCTGCAAAGAAGCACCACACCCAGAGTTCCACATTCTGGGATGCATATGGAGAGAGGGGAACACCTTACACTGTCAGTGGGACTGAAGCTGCCCACCGACATGCTCCCTCTCCCTGCATATGTTTTCTTTATAATCTATAAGGGAGAATAATTCACACAGTAGAAGCTTTAAAAACTCTGATATAGAGTAGGACGCCTGCCCCATATTCCAGAGGTGGTGGGTTCAAACTCAGCCCGGGCCAAAACAAACAAACAAACAAGACAAAAAAACTCTGACATAAGTACAAAATGTGTTTTCCCACCACAAATTAGTTTAATATATCGTATATGAGCTTGTATTAGACACATGATGGTAAGCATTTTCTCAAACAAATCTTCAATTGTTCTTACTCATTTGAAAAGCTCAGAGCTCATATAAAACAACGGTATAAGAGGTGAAGCAGGTACAAAGGTATTACCCCATAGGATGAACAAAATAGCATCCCACATATAAATTTAATCAATCAATGTGAATGGGTTAAATTCTCCACTGAAGAAACATAGCCTAGAGAATTCCAAATGTGGAAATACCAATCTCTGCATAATGAACAGGAGGAACATAAAATAATATCTTCTGTACTAAAAAAAGAGAGTGGGAGGGAGAGAGAGACAGACAGACAGATAGACATAGATAGGCTGAGTGAATGGATAACGTAATACAAGCCAAATAACTGCTGTCTCCAGGAAACATGTCTGACCCACAAGGACTCTTACATACTCAGTGCCCAAGGATGGAAAAAATATTCTACGCAAATGGAAACCAAAAGAAAACAGATGTAGACATTGTTTCAGATGACTTTAAATCAACAATAGTAAATACAAAGATGGTCTCAGATTCACATAGAAAATGTTAATAGATCTAAGCAAAGAGGTAAAGAGCAAGCAGCTTTGTAATTGCCAGGACTTCCACTATCACACCGCTGATAGAACTGGACAAATCATTCAAGCAGGAAATAAATGAGGAAACATTAAACTTAAACAGAATTCTAGAACAAATGGGCCTAACAGACATTTACAGAATATCTTACTCCCAAACTTCTGAATATATATTATTCTTATCAGCACATGGAACATTCTCCAAGACTGAGCATATTTTAGGCCAGAAAACGTGGCTCAATACATTTAAAAAAATGAAATTATACCATATATCTTCTCAGAGAACAGTAGAATAAAATAAGAAATCAACTCCGAGAGAAATACCAAATTATACACAAAGTCATGGAAATTATTAGATCAGTGATCAAATTAGGAATTAGGATGGAAATCAAAAGATTCCTCAAACTAAATGACAAAGGGGACCCAAGCTATCAAATTTATGAGATTAAGCAAAATAAGTCCTAAGGAGAGTATTTATAGCCTTAAATGCCTATATCAAATAGAAAGATCACTACTTAACAACTTAATGACACGTCTCGAGGAAAAACTATAGGAAGAGCAAACAACCCTTCAGCCTTCAGAAGAAAAGAAATAAGGAACATCAAGGAAGAATGAAATCAAATTGGAAAGAAGAAAATAATACAGAAGAGCAACAACAAAAAAATCAGTTCTTTGAAATGATAACTAAAATTTATAGATATCTTGCTATATTGATTAGGAATATTATGGAAATGACTCAGAGATGTGAAATTGGAGTTGAAAAAGAGATGTCACAAATGATAAAACAGAAATACAAAACATGACCTGCAAAAACATGCAAATCTCTATGCACATAAACTCAAAAATGTAGAGGAAAGGAAACACATAACCTCCCAAGACTTAATCAGAAAGAAACAGCACTCCCGAACAGACCAATAATGAGCAAGATTGAAGCAGCAACAAAAATCCTTCCAACATAAAAAAGCTTCTTACCAGATGGATTCACAGCTGAATTTTATCAGACTTGCAAAGAAGTGCTGATTTCCCTACTAAATAAACTATTCCATAACATTGAGAAGGAAGGAATCTTCGCCAACTCATTCTGATTTTCCTTAGTTTTTGCACCAAGAATTGTTCCTTTCAGTATGAAACATTGTAGCAACTTTTCCATTGCCCGCCTGATTTATGGTTATTCTCATTAAACATTGTTAATCGACATTGTGGCCACTTTGGTTTTGTTTTTTACACTGAATATGTCTGTCTATGTAATTATACTCAAAGTTATATAGAAATATAATTGTTCCAGGAACTATGGTTATATAAATAATTAGTCTAAAAAATAATGGAATCAAATAGCCATTTATAATGCTTACAGATTTCATGAGTCAGGAATTCAGATAGTTCTGTTTATTTTAATCTTCTAAAGGTTATGGCCATACCTGGAATACTTGAAGGGTAGATAATGTGAAGACTTGTGGAAATTTTCACTGAAACATTTAAAGGGAGCCCAGCTATGTGATTGGGGTTTCCTCAATATAAGGAGAGTTAGTTCATGATTGATCAAAAAGAGAGAAGGAGAGAGAGAGAAAGCATATCCTTATAATGATTAGACTTACATATCAAATAATATAAACTTTATTTATTTATTTATTTTTTGCAGTTTTAGGCTGGGGCTGGGTTTGAACCCACTACCTTTGGCATATGGGACTGGTGCCCTACTCCTTTGAGCCACAGGCACCACCCTCAAATAATATAACTTCTATCACACATACCACACAGAAGACTCACAATCCCTCTTACCCCAGATTTAAGGAATTTTATTGTCTAAAATATGTAAAATTTATCATTTTACAATACACATGATAATTTACATGATATGTAAAATTTATCATTTTACAAGACACATGATAATTTATATGAAATTCAGGCAAAACAATCCAGGTGGTTTTTACATTTGTTTGTTAGACAAATCATGCAACTAAAAATCTCTCTGTACAAAAGAAATAATGTTTAAACCAAATTTGGTGGGTAGATTTAATTCTCCCATTTATTCAAGGAATTTACCAAATCCAGATGGAAAGAAAATGCCACTACATGCCAGAATAAACAAATAAAATTTTAGAAGCCAAATTGAATAATTAGTTTTTACTTCAGCCTTACCAGCTGTCTGGAAAGTGACAGCTTCAGCCACCTGCCTGAAGATAATCACTGTTATTCAAAACTTGTACTAATATGTTGGTGCAAAGCGGTTTCTATAAAATGACTTGTTTGGATTATTTTTGAACTACTTCAAAGTATTTTTTTCTGTTTAGTTGCTTTGTTTGACATTATATAGTAATTAAGATACATGATAATATGTGCAAATATACCATTAATTTGTAATTAATATCTGAAAGCATTACACTATGCTTTTTTACAAGAAAAGAGAAGTTTGCATTAGCAAGTAAAACATTTATTTGAAACATATTAAGGAAAGCAAAATAACTAAATTTGAGGATTCAGAAGATGATATCCATATTTATTTCTATCATTCTCTTTATGGAAAAACATACATATTTGAATTTAAACTGAAAATGCTTCATTTCATATAATAGTTAATTAGCTAATGCTTTAATTTCAAGTACTATAAACCCAGATTTGTTGGAGCTGTTATAAATACTAAGCTTTGAAATATTTTAGACTTCAAACTGTTATGTTCTAAGATATATTTATGTTTTAAACTATATAAAGCCTACAAAAATAAATTCTTTCAGAAAAATATTAAATTTGTGAGAAAATACAGAGCAGCCTCAATTCTTTTACATAAATTATTCTAATGATAGTGTTATTGCTATTTCAGACAAGTAACTAAAATTCAAGTGCAATGTTATATAAAATATTAAAGAATTGCATCCATACATAAGATATTATCATGTATTCTATTACATATTATTGTACATTTAAATTATATATTGTGTATCATGTTTAATTATGAATATACACATATATTGCTTAATGTCTCAAAAAATTTTCCAAAATATATTTTTAAATCTTTGCATGAATGTTTGATCACATTTTAAATCATGTTCTGTACCTCCTACTAGTGACCCAATGTTAATATATATTTATGATGTTGACATTCAGTTTATCAATTAATATAATTTACTAGTCACCACAATAATTTATTTCAATGATTATGTTCATTGGCCATTAGCAGAAATGTTTTTGTTTTCTTAATTATTACTTGTAGACTTTGGAATAAATAAGACTACTTATGTCTGAGTTTGGGCATATGGAGGACAAAACTAACTGAGCCATCATTTCCTCATATTTAAAGTAGCAACAACAAAATCATGAAAAGGTGATTGCTTATGTATGATTACTTGTGTATAATTACTTATGATTCAAGCATGATCGGCACTATTTTACAAAAATCACTTATTCCATTTACAATCATGTGTTGCATAACAAGGCATGGGGGATATGTTCTGCAAAATGGGTTAGGTACAAACATCACACACCATATTTTACTCAAACTCAGACAGTATAGCCTGCTGATTACCTAGACTATATGGTATAGCCTATTGTCCCATTGCTCCTATGCTCCAAACCTGTACAACATTTTACTACATTGTAAAACTATGGATTTGTATATCTAAAAATAGAAAGGCTACAGTAAAAATATGGTATGATAGTCTTATGGAACTATGATTTTATATTATTAACCAAAATGGTGTAACCCATGACTATTCTTAAAATTCTGCAGCTATTTTTATGCTTTCATTTTCTTCATTGTTGTATATTTTTGTTGTCATTGTCATTATTATTATTATTACATCTTTTCTTATTTTGGCTTTTAGTTTTCATGAAGGACTAATGAAATTACCATATGTCTAATTTAACAAAATAGCCTTGAAGATTGGTAGATATTGATTGAACATGCAAACTTTAGGAAATCATTCTGGATTTTTCAAGACCTTGCCCCTACTAACAAATAGAATAATTAGCTAGGCAGCTTGGCAGGAACTTGTAGTCCCAGCTGTTTGGTATGCTGAGACAGGAAGATTGACTGAATTCAGGAGTTTGAGGTTGAGGTGAACTAGGCTGATGCCACAGCACTCTAGCCTGGGCAACAGAATGAGACTCTGTCTCAAAAGTAAATAAATAAATGAATAAATAAATAAAATCATTTACTTCATACATTAAATTGCATCTATGTCCTCTTATCTGAAAAAAAAAAACAACAAAAAAAACTGACTTTGTGTGTCTTTGCAGTTGTGAAAAAGGCCTAAGAGGAGAATGAATGGAAGAGAAAAGAGAAGAAAAGAAAAAGAAAAAGAACATTAGCAAGAAAAAAAGCACAGTGCCAAGATAGTGACAAATAAGAGGATAGGGAAATTTGGTATGTTCTGCACTTTGTCAACAGATTGAATGAAGTTAAAGTCATAAAGCAAGTAGACAAAATAATTGCCACTTTACATTCACCTCAATTCCTCTCATATTGGAAATAAAGGTTTTAAGTACCATAGAGAGTTAGTAAAATATTGCAGCATGTCAACCTGAACAGCCATAATTGAATTAATTAACAAATTCATTGTGTAATTGAAAATATGCTGAACTAAGAGCTAAATATGATTGGTAGACTTCTGATATTGATTAGCCATTGAAAGGCAATCATTTTGAGTGATGCTACCTTACATTCTGCACTCTCTCTGTCTCTCTCTCTCACTCTCTCCCCTTCCCTCCCTCCACAAAAATAAATTCCATGGTATAGTTTTTTTTTTTTTTTTTTTTTTTTTTTGAGAGACAGTGTCTTTGTCCCCTGGGTAGAGTGCTATGGCATCCCAGCTTACAGCAACCTCCAACTCTTAGGGTTAGGCAATTCTCCTGCCTCAGCCTCCCTAGCAGCTGGGACCACAGGTGCCCACCACGACGCCTGGCTATTTTTTTGCTGCAGGTTGGCTGGGCCAGGTTTGAATCCACCACCCTCGGTGTATGGGGCTGGCGCCCTACCCACTGAGCCACAGGCGCCTCCTGGGTATAGTTGTTTTTACAAGGATACTTTTCTGTCAAACTACTGCCTTTCTCTCTCCATTAGTGAAGCTTTAGATCCCTCACTGAAATTATGCTGGTGCTTACTCTTCTCTCTTTCTCAAGGTCCCCCGTGTCTTACCATCGAAGATACTGAAATGTTTTCTAACTTTTGCTAAACAGTCTAACTTGGTTTAAATTTGTTTCCAGAGAGAAAATAAAAGTGAATTAATAAAATTAATGCATTAAATTGTGGCAAATAAAATTTTACCACTACAAAGTGGAAATTATCATTAAATGTTATTTGCCAAGCAAGAAAAAGAGATGCACTCTGAAATTCAGTTGGCATGAACGCGATGTAAGAAAGCTGACATTTAGTGTCCCACCACTGAAGTGAGAATGCGCAGAAATAATATCATTTCAATGTTCTCAATAATAGATTTTGTCGATCTGTTTCCAAGTTGAGATCAGTGATACCCATAAGGCCACTTGTGTGTTCAATCTTCTATAATCATCACCTTTTCACCAATTATTTCCACTTGTTCTATAGCCATGACAGTGTGTTGACTGTATGAAATGTTCTAGGGTGGGGTTTGCTTGTGATAATTTTTTACATTAATCTACTTAAGTTATAGCTTTGTTTTAAGTTTAAATATATTGGAAAGACTTTTATATTATATATGTTTTCTGCTCAATTTCTAATAAAATATTAAGAGGGTACGAGTGTTTTTATTACATGGATGGATTGTGTAGTGTGGAAATCAGGGCTTTTACTGTACCTGGCACCAGAACGGTGTAATATACAAATATTTGTCCCCCACACCCTTCCAATTTCCCCTCTTTTCTTCTTATTTCCAACGTCCTCTACACCACTTTATGACCATGTATGCACCCTTCTTAGTAAGAACATGTGGTGGTTGTTTACCAGTTCCTGAAATACTTCACTTAGGATGATTTCTCCAGTTCTATTCATATCACTGCAAAAGACATTATTTCAATCCATGTTTGTGGTTGAGTAGGACTCCGGGGTGTGTGTATACATGCACAACCACACACAGCAGAATCTCTGTATGTTGACCATCCAAGTGACTGTTATCAGCTGCTCGACATGGGAAATAGGGTTAATGTAATAATACTTCATTATATAGCTTTTATCATACAAAATCATACATAACCAAAACATAGCAAAATAAAACATGAAGTATCATACACAACCAATACATTTACTGTTTTCTCATGGTTTAATCATTCTTTCTGACAAAGCAGTCAATCTTGGTCTATCTCCTGTTCTTAATGCAAATGTAAGAGGAGAAAGTGCTGTCAAGGTTGGCTGCACCGTTCAGTGTACATGGGCATTTCTCCACAAGAAATTACTTCAGTTGCATTAGAGGTGCCTGTCATTTTTTCTTTTGCCGTTTCTGAAATTTCTGTGCCATTCTCATTTGCTTTTTCTACTTCATCAACTGCTTTAGGCAGTATTATGGTGGTCTGTACTCCAGTCAATATCACTTGTAAAATTGCTACTGGGTCGGTTTCATTACAGGCTGCTACTTCATCATCTATTGCAACAAAACCTCAAAATCTAATCCTTTTTATTCTTCCATGGGGGATGGACTGTCTGATAGTGCAAAACATTGTGCTTTTGGGTTTTGACAAATTCAACTTTCTTAAAATTCTTCTGTAATGTTGTGGGCTGAATTTTATTCCAAGTAGAACTGATTCAGAGGACACCATGCGGAGAGGGTTTACTGTTGCAGAGAATGAAGTTGCTTGCAGAGGAAGACCACAGGTTTGTGTTCTAGTAATGATCCACTGCCGGAGTTGGGCTCAGTAGTGCATTTTAAATGTTTTGATGATGCCTGGTCAAGAGGTTGGATTTTTGAGGTTATCTTTGGAGGCATAAGTTTCAGTGTCATAAGAATGAGATAATTCACTTTTGGAGGCCAGGACAGTTGTCCACTGTCAGTAGAACAGTCCATTTCTTCTTCATTTTTCACTAGGTACCCCTTTCCCACTCCTCAAATAGGGCACCAGAAATCCATGGGCATTTGTTTGATCTCTGAAAAGATTCAGGCTTCAGGCTCTTGTGCATGTATGGATTTGCTGCTTTACCAACCACAAGGACTTTAATTTCTCTCCAGGTGAGCTAACACAAAGCAGACCTGTGAAGCATTCTTTGGAAAGTTTTTCAGTCTGACGTTTCTCACCCTTAATGACAAGGATCTTGTTACATATCACCTTCAAGAACAATCTTTACTTGTCAGCAATAAGGTGTCATCATCTTTGAAATTGCTGTCTAAATCTGGGAACTTTTTTGTGAACATTTCCACACCTACTGGAACTTCATTGGACAGAACACACAGACTTTCTGGGAGATCTCGTGTCATATTTTAAATTTCTCATGTCAACCACTTAATGCCTGAAAGTCTTCCACCCCTAATTCCTGTGCAAAATATTTAGCAACTTCTTGGATTGTCAGTCCAGAGATTTGGGTGTTAACTGTCCTCATTTATTTTAACTAGCTTTATGCATCTCCATGGAAGGAAGTTTTACTTCTTTTCCACTGTATTTCTCCACTTTTCTTACCATATCTCTCCAAGGAATCATGTTTACATTTTGGGGTGTTGCAAACTGTGGTCTTGCTAACACAAAAATATTCTACCATCTTTCTTTGGTTTCTTATTTCCAGAAAATGTACAAGATCAAACTTTTCCTTCAATGTCAGCTCTTTGTGTTCTTTCCTTTAGACCATCATGTCTTGATTAACTATATATATATAACTATATATATATATATATAACTCTCTCTCTATATATATAACTATATATATAACTATATAACCATATATATATAACTATATATATAACTATATAACTATATATATAACTATGTATATATATACCTATATAACTATATATATACAAATTATATATGTATACAAATTTTATATATATATACAAATTTTATATATATATATATATGTAATTGTAGGATATGCCTATAATTCAGACCAGTCATTCACATTGAAAAAATCTGCCACAATACATGATAAACAATAGGGCATTAGGCTTAATCCAACATGTTTTAATAATGAAACATGAAAAAAATTATACTGAAGAAAAAATAATACAACCCAAAGGAAAAGCCCATCTTTATACCATGTGGTGTTGAGTGGACTCAACTGGTCAAATCATAGAGTGCAAATAAATATTGCATATCACAATCGAAGTCATCAAGGTACAACTGACAGAGGTTGTCAACATATAGAGGTCATTCTTCCGTAGATTACACATGGCAAATATCTGATCTATAAAAATTAGGTCAACTTGCTTTCCCAGGGCAGCTGCTGGGTCTGCGAATGCCACCGCCCCTGGAGTGTCCTTTTAGACTGCGTTGAAACCCATAAAGGCCGTTTCTGCTGAAAAAAAAAAAAAAAAAAATTAGGTCAACTTAAGAAAATGGTCAATGTAGGGAGGTGGTCAACTATGAAAGTTCTACATTCCATGTGTGTGTGTGTGTGTGTGTGTGTGTGTTTGAAGATGTATTACATATACATATATATGGTGTATAATATATATATATATATATATGCACACACACACATATATGCATTTCATATACACAATAGAAAATAAATACTTAGATATGTGCGTTTATATATATATATAGATACAATATATTTATACAATATATATAGATAAATACACACACTATACACCTTCACACACACACGTGTATATATGTATTAATTTTCTTAATCTACTCCTCAATTGTTGGACTCAGCTGTTGATTGTGTATTGTGTTTTCTATATGACAATTTGTTTTCCTTATGGTATATATTCAGTAGTGGGATTGCTGGGTAATGCTGCTTTTAGTTATGTATTGCCTTTTTTTATTTGGTTGTTTCCTTAATGATGGTGCTATGGCTCTTTACCTTTGGGAAAATTACAAGGTTTATACATTTTTAAAGTACTCTGTTAACCACGTGGTGCTTGGAGTAAAGCCTCTGAAATGCAAGATGTACAATATGACAGCATAAGCAGGCTTCTCAGTACTTTTCATTTTCATATTGAAATGCTTTGCATGTAGCCTTATAACTTGAATTCCAATCTTAATTCTTTATATAAAATTAAGTAGACATTTCTCAATTCAAATTTAAGGCTGTGACTTAAAGAATAACCACTGCAAAACATTTCATAGGAAGCTTAATAATAAAAATTAATTTTTATTTATTTAATTTTTTAATTTTTATATTTTAAAAACAACTATAACTAATCTTTGAAGATATGGATTTATTGATTATTGTTGAAAATTTTAAAAATGTGTACCTATAAAGACATTTGATATATATGATAATATATAAACATTACTTTAAAAAATTAAATAAAGCCATGTTTTGTTCTTTTTGTGAATGAATGAAAGATCAAACACCAAATATAAGTTAGTGTTGTCTCTTCATAGATGCTGAAACACAACAGACACTTATTGACTAAGTGACTGTAGTAGATGGGATAGTGTCCCCATGAAATTCACGTTCATGCAGAATCTCAGAATTTAATCTTATGTATACAGCTTCCTTGTATATGTAAATTATTAGGTTATAAAAGACCATATCAGATAAGAGGGTACCCTAAATCTAATGACTGGTGTCCTTATAAGAGGAGAGAAAATACAAGCACTGAGACATACAGGAGAGAAAGTCTGCGTGAGGATAGAGACAGAGATTTCGGGAATGGGATTATCAGCCAAGAAATGGCAATGCTTACTGGCAAACACAGAAATCTGGGCTATGAACATGGGAAAGAGTTTCCTCAGAGCCTCCAGGAAAAGCCAACCCAGTCAACACCTAGATATCAAGTGTCTGGATTCTTGAACTATAAAAGAATACATGTTTATGCTAAGCTTCCAAGTTTGGACTACTTCATTACCTTAGCAACTAATAAAACTATAAATATGACAATTATGTCTCTTTTTAAAAATGTACCTTTCCACATAGGGTTTAGCGTTTAGAGGGAAAAGATGAAAATATATACACAAACACCGTATCAACAGGACATGATATCCAAAAATATTAATGCTTTATCTGCAAATAATAAAGGCAAGAGAATGTCTAAGGATGAAATAATATGGCTTGAACATGGCAGTGAGTTTGAGCTGTATTTGTAGGATAATTAGGATGTATGAAGAGGTGGATTGGAGAAAATTTCAAGTTTGCTACTGAAATGAGCAATAGCACAAATAATAAATGTGAATAACACCTGAATGTGATTTACTATATCTTCTGGTACAATATGGATACAAATGTTTCGTTGAAATGATAAAATATTATTTTGTTAAAAGGTCTCCATTCTCATCTTTCACCCATATTAATGTCTAACTCCCATACTACACATATCTGGGACTCAAATGACAAATTTCCCTTGGTAATATTTTCTGATTTTTCTTTAATCCTGCAGTCAAAACTGATCTTTCTCTGACCACTTCAGTTAATCTCTGCTCTCCCAAGTAAATAAATTTTGTCATTTCCACGTTATGATAGTGTTGGGTGTTACATATGTGTTGTGCTTCTGCTATATGACTTCAAATTTCCAGGAGTGATTTCAAGGGTTTTGTGCATTCCACCTAAAAAGCAGCACAGTTTGGGATTTGCTAGGGTAAACATTTGTTAGGGTAAAACAATTATCTATCTATCTATCTATCTATCTATCTATCTATCTATCTATCTATCTATCTATCTATCTAAATGACCTGGCAATTTTATACTTGTTTCTGTAACCTCAAAAAACACTATGGACTCATCTTTGTCTATTTAAAAGAAACTGATACAAAATTGCATTTGTCTTTTAATGTATTCAAAAAAAAAAATGTATAGGACATATGGGAGTGGCATTATTTCAAGAAAACAGCAGAAATTAATATCTGATATCTAAAAATGTAAACTTCCATGATATGGTTGCAATAAAATGTGTAGAACTATTTTTCATTGAGGAAACATATAATTATAACCCAATTGTTTCCAGTTTTAACTACAGCTCAATTTTCAATCACCATTCACAATTCTGTGTACAAAGCTTCAGCTGAAGTAAGAGTTTAAGTGAAAATGACAGATTTTAATATGTACTGATAAAGTGTTTATTGCCATAAACATCATCTTTCATTCTATAATATATTGTGAGTCTTAATGTTGTACACTGATAATTTGAATGCAATAAAATACTGGAAAAACAGGTGATTTTACAAAGTACATACTTTTATTTATTACTGAGAAATACATTTTTACAACACACAAAATAAGCACAAAAATAAAATAAATTGGGGGAGGGCGCCTGTGGCTCAAAGGGGTAGGGCGCCAGCCCCATATACCGGAGGTGGTGGGTTCAATCCCAGCCCCGGAAAAAAAAAAAAGAAAAAAAGAAATTAATGCTTCATGATGTATTTTGATTTCACTATGTATTTTATTGTCTTTAAATTCCTTTGTATCATGTAATTATGTTGCAGATAATTTTTTTCTTCCTTAAGTTATAATTAAGCAGTAACAAATGCTGTTAATACTCGTGATTCTTATTTCCACACTGTACTTAGTTATGTTTATTCATAAATTCATTTCCTAATTTTTATAAAATACTTTTTTAGTATTTTACCAATTTGATTTTTATAAAATACAAGTATTTGTGTTTCTTAAATTATAATTTATTTTCCAAAGTTTTTTTCACAAGAAATTAATTTTAATTTAGGCACATCAAAGGACAGAAGGTGAAATAAAAATAAGCACTATTTTGCTCATTAGTGATTTTATATTTGAAAGAATATTCAACATGTTTATTAATTATTCTTTGTGCTAAGAAAATAACCAAGTCTATTTACAATAAATATGTAATGTGATACATTTGATTTAAAGATATGTCAATTTTTTAAAATAAAGCACCTATCAAAATGTCTAATGTGTAGAATGTATTTTCAGAGATAATGGGATTTTTAGCAACTTATACCATTAATAGGTCCTTTTTCATTAATTTTAGGGTATTGAGAATAATGTTGCCCAAAACAGCTTGCAACTGTTTTTAGTGTTATGTGGCTCCTTCCTGTTGATTTAGGTATTTGCCTACAAGGACAATTGCTGCATTAGTAGAAATGGCTTTCTCATTTCTCAAATGGCTTTCCATTGTTCAGTCTTTCTATTCTTCAATAACAGCACTTTAATTATAGAGGGACCTCTGCATTACTTTCTTTTTCTTAAGTAAGCCTTCTTTACTGCTTTTTTAAAACAAAATTAAATTTGATAATCTAAATATTTTGGTGTACATTTTATTGTCATTATGTTAAATTTGTAGGTTAAATGCAGGTTAAAAAAATCTATAACGTAACATTATTCTATTGCACAATAAGACAAAGGTCATATATTCCATGTTTTTATAGTCTAGTGTGTTTTTCAGGAGAATTCATAGTTTTTTTAGTTTTTTTTTAAAGTATTACACGTAGCATATTATATTTGTCCTTGGCTAATTTTACTTTGTCATTTTTGCTATTTAAGAGTAAAATACGGCTTAGATGACTTGTACTTACTTATTTCTTCATGCCAATTTTTAGTCTCTTATAGTTTAACTTAATTTTTCTTTTTTAACTCTGTTATGGTTGCCAGAAATGCAGTTACATCAGTCCTTAAAATGGTAATTTTTATGTCTTTATTTTCTATTGAAGGTGTGTAGTCACTCTTTTTTGATTACATTGATAGGTAATGTTAGAGAGTAATGAAGATATTGTAAATCTTTGATTTTTTCCCCCTAATTTTGTTACCTATGAACTTTTCCATTACATAAAATACTTCTGGAGAATCTGTGTATGTGTAACTGTGTTTTGGGATCACATTAAGGAATTACCCACTTATTCCATTTTACTAAATGTTTTTATCCTGAATTATTTTTTAGTGTTGGTAAATTATGTTTTAGCATCTATAAAGATGATCACATGATTTCTCTATATACTTAATAATGTGATAAATTGCATTAATGCATTGATGGGCTTATATTCTTGGAATAAGCTCTGGGAATAATTAGGGTAGTAGAAATAGGAGTGTAAAAAGTGATATGTTAAGATCTATTTGAAAAATTAAACATTTATCTAGAAATTCTGAAATCCTGATAGCCAATAAGAGTTTCTGTTCTATGGCAAAATAGGTGAGACCTTAATTACTCATTCATTTACTATTTATTTGGAGTGAATTCTGACCTTTCTAAGAAAAATTATGAACTTATTCATGTGCTTCATCCAGCTTCAATTTTTAGAAAAAGATCCATTATGTGTAATAATTTATCTTCCTTGGTTATTAATTGCCTGATTGTTAAGTGTAACTGCTTGTTAAAGCATATAGTATGCCTCTAATAATCAACATAAGTATTTCTTTATCAGGGTCTATTGTATAATACCTAAGTTAAGTAGGCAGCTCTGGCATAAATTTCAGAATTATCCATTATAGACTCTCTGTCTAAGGTGTTGCACATTCCATTGACTTTCTAAGACTCCAGGTATGACTGTGATAGCAATGGATAGGAAGAGAGACACTCTTAGTGACTACAATTGTCTGGATGTTTGTGTTTCTCAAAAGACTTGTTAAAATCTAATCCTTACTGTGATGGTATTATAAGGCGAGGTCATTGGGAAGTAATTAAGTCAGGGGGCTCTACTCACATCAATAGAATTAGTGTCCTTAGAAGAAGGGTTGAACTAAGCAGCCTTGCCTTTCTTCCACGTAAAAACAGCATTTGCCATCTTCCATAATGTGAAGCACCATATATAAATCAGAGTGGGGTAAGCAGCATAATCAGACACTGAATATGCTGGCTCTCTGATCTGGGACTTCTCAGCCTACAGAACTGTGAGAAATAAATTTGTATTATTAAATAGATTTTATTTAATTATTTATTTTTTATTTATTTTATTTTTTTGCAGTTTCCCACTGGGGTCAGGTTTGAAACCGCCACCTCCGGTATATAGGGCCATGCCCTACTCCTTGAGCCACAAAGCACCACCCATAAATTTGTATTATTTACAAACTACCCAATCTAAGGTATTTAGTTATACTGATCTGAATGTACCAAGACACTCATGTTAGGTTTCTTATGTGAATAATATGATTTTAAAAAATTAAATATTTTATTTTGAATAATGTTAGAGTTGCATGAAATTATTAAAATTAATACAGAGAGATTTGAGTTATCACTAACCCAATTTCCTTCATGATAACAGGTTAAAAATTACATTACAATGCCACAAGCAGTATATCAATACAATGTACTGGTCTTGTTCAGATTTTCTTTTCCTCTATGTTAAGTTCTAGTGATGTGGAGGTACATGTTATCAACCACAAGAATCAAAATAAAGAGCCATTCTATCAACACAAGGAACCCTCATATTTCACATTTATTACTACACCCACGTCTCCCTATTTTCACATTTCCACTGACAACCACTGATATCTGCTCTGTTTATGCAATGTTGTAATTGCAAAACTGGTATATAAATGCCTTATGTTAACTTTTCCAATTAGATTTTCCTCAGCATAATTCTCGAATTTTCTTCAAAGTTGTTGCAGGTATACACAATTCATTCTATTTTATTGGTGAATATCATTCTATGGAACGTATGTACTGCAACCTGTTGAAGGAACTCTGGGTTCAGATTATTGGCTATTACTGACCTGCCTCCTATAAACATTCATGTAAAATTTTTTTGTGTATAACAGTTTCTGTTTCTCTGGTATAAACTCCCCTGGAACAGTTGCTGGAACATATGTTAATTACAAGTTTAATTAAAAAAAATTATCAAAATGTTTTTCAGTGTCGCTGCACCATTTTACATTCAAAGCAGTAATGTATGAACAATTTATTTTCTGTATCCTTGTCAGCATTTTATGCTATCACTACTTACTTTTTCCACCCTTATAAGCATCCTTACAATCCAATCATGGTTTTAATTTTTGCTTCCTTAATCAGTATTGAAATTGAACATATTTTCATGTTGTCATTAGTCATTTATTTATAGTTAATGACATGTCCTTGTATTTTATACTTCTTTTAATTGGATCACTTGGCTTTTGAATTGTTCATTTTGGGAACTCTATATATGCTAGGACTGGTTGATCATCCTTAATCCAAAATCCAAAATCTGAAATTATCCAAAGTGTGAAACTTCTGTGAAGATGACAGTCAAAGGTCATGCCCAAAGGAAATGCTCATTAGAGCATTTTGGATTTCAGATGTTTGGTTTAGGGATGCAGCAAGTATATGCAAATATTCTAAAATTTGAAATCAATGGAAATATGAAATACTCCAGGTTTCAAGATTTTCAGATAAGCCTTCCTCAAACTGGTTAAGTCTTTTGTTAAATTATTCATCCAGTCTGTAGCTTGTATTTTCATCTGTTTCACACAGGCTTCTACAGAACCATGTTCTTAATTTTGATGACATAAATTTTTTTCCTTTTATTATTCAGACTTTTGTGTTTCATAAAGATCCTTTGCCTCACCCTGTTTTCCAAGCATTTATATTTTTTCTTATAAATGTCCAATTGCTCCAGCAATTGTCATGAAAGAAAATTCTTCTTCCATTGAATCACTTTCATGTGTTTATTAAAAATTAATTGTGCATGTGTGTGTTAGTCTATTTCTTAGTTATCTGTTCTGTTCCATGTTTCTATTTATATATTGGTCCGTTAATACAAGACTATCTTGAGTACTACAGCTATATCATAAACATTAATATTAAACAAAGCGATGCAACCCATATTTTACTCATAATTTCTCAAATTAATTATAATTATTCTAGCGCTTGTGTGTATTCATGTTTTAAAATAAACATCTAAACATTCCAAAAACCCTGCTGATGATTTGATAGGGATTTAATTAAATCTGAAGATTAATAGGGGAAAATTGACATATTCAGTATGTTGAGCCTTCCTACCTATGAACATGGTAAATCTCTCCATTTGTTTAGGTCTTCTTTAATTATTTTATTAATATTTTGTAATACTCACCATCCCGACACTTTGTAGCTTTTGCTCAGAAGAAATTCTTTTTCTTTGGATTAATTATCTATAATATTCTCTTTTTAATTAATTTTCCATAAATTCATTGTTATTGTCTAAAATATGATTAATTTTTTGTTGATTTTGTAATGTGCGAACAACCAAACTCATTCCTTAGTTTTAAGGTTTTTTTTTTTTTTTTAACTTTTCTACAAATAGCATTGTTTCATGGAAAAATAAGGGTGCTTTTATTTATTTTGTTCTAATCTGTATTCTGTTTCTTTTTCTTTTATTTACTTATGTATTTATATTTTCACCTTTTTACAGTGGCTGAACTTTCCGGTAACAGCTTAAAATATGAATACTCCAAGTGCATATCCTTGCTTTTATTCTGGTCTCAGGAGTAAAGAATAATTTTTAACCATTATGCATCTGGTTAGCTGGAAGGTGTGTTCTAGACACTGTTTATCAAGTTGAAATAATATTCTTTCATTTCTAGTTTGCAATGAGAAAACTAGATTTTGTCACATACTTTTTTGAATCTATGAAACAACCATTTGAGTTTTCTTCTTTAGTTTGCTGATAGGGTGGATTGTATTGATGGATTTTCGGATATTAAATTTCTCTTGCTTAAATGAAGCTTCTTGGACACACTCTATAGTTCTCTTCATGCATTGTTTTTAATTTGATTGGTTAGTTAATGATTTTTATTGAAGACTTTTTCATTTGAATTTGTGAGGGATTTTTTTTATAGCTTTCTTTTTCCCCATCTTTGTTTAGTTGAATGTTCACTTCCTGATTTTTTTTCTAATCAAGGTAATGTTAGCCTTACAAAGTGAACTTGAAAGTGTTCTTGATAGACATGTAGTGCTGATCGTAATTTAGGGGTGTCCACTTTTTGACTTCCTGGGACCATTTTGGAAAAAGAAAAGTTTTCTTGGGCCCCACATTAAATACATAAAGACTAACGAAAGCTGATGAGCAAAAAGAAATGTTCAGTATACAATTTTCGTGATTCTGACACCAAAGATAAGTTCTCACATAATAATCTTAAGTATGCTGTATTCCACCAGAAGAGTCTTTTAAAACTGTAGAGCAGGTCCCAAGTTTGCAATCACTAATAGAGAAAATTTCCATATCTAAGTAATAAAATGTGTTTTTTTATTTTTTAAATATTTTTATTATGCAAGTAAAAGAGAAGTGGAGAATATAAAATAAGTGAGGTACTTGATATTTCATTTGAGAAAGTAATGCATCAACATCAGGTTTGATGGAAGTAGTTGCAATTCTCAGTGCGTTCTCAAGGTGCTCATCAGATATGTGGGTTCTAATTTTTCTCCTTTATTACCACACCCACGTCTGTCTCCCTGTTTTCACATATCTGCTGACAACCACTGATATCTGCTCTGTTTATGCAATGTTGTAATTGCAAAACTTTTTCAGTCTTGAAAATAGTTGCTCACAATTGTAAATACTGCCACAAAGCAACGACATGAATAAGACATGTTTGTGAAGTGCAGGATATTTATCTCTGGGAAGATAAGATCTATATATAAGTCCAGTAAAGAGACATGATTGAACATTTCTTTAAGTTGAATGTCAGATTGCAGCTCTATGTATTACACTTGAAAATTGGCAGATGCATGTTTATGTAGACTGCAAATGGAGTCACAAATGCACCAAAATATTATTTTCCCAGCATTCTTGAAACCTAGTTTCAAATTCTTGTACCAAATCGAAAAGCAAGGCTATATGTTTTTTAGTGTTCACAGGATTGTGTTTAGCTGACATGGCAAAAATGCATAAAATTGTTTTCCTTAATTTGAGCTTGCCATAACTTCAGTTTCATTTATAATACTGTTATGGTTTGAAACATTTTGTTGATAAGCTTGTTTTCACCTTGAAGATGTATGTTTATCTCATTTAAAAGAATGGTTAAATCCACTAAATATGCTAAGTCTCTAATCCAGTTTTCATCATCACATTCTGGCACAAATTTACTTTTTGATACCATAAATGACATGTTGCAAATCACAAAACACCAGTGGAAATCATGCAGAAGGGGTTGGAGGAGAGGACAGGTGAAGACCTGCCTCGTTGGTGCAATGGACACTATTTGGGGGTGGACACACATGGCCCTGACACAGCGTAATAAAAGTATTCATGTAACAAGAGCATTTGTACTTTCTTAAAATGTTGAAATAAAGAAAGGAAAGTTAATATTCTCTAATAGCGATGGTAGAAGTCCAGTGAAACACAAACAAAACAATAAATGAGCCTTGGCCACCCCCCTTCCATAGAAAAAAGCAACCAAACAAATAAAACACTAGTCTTTTGTTTGAGCATCATCACTAATGCATGGATTGATTCGTTAACTTAAAAAATTCTATTGTTATTAGTAGTTGAAAATAGTTTAATGTTAAATGCACTTTCACAAAATTAAATTTTATTTTATTTTATTTTTTTATTTTATTTTTTTTTATTAAATCATAGCTGTGTACATTGATATGATCATGGAGCATCATACACTAGCTTCATAAACCATTTGACACATTTTCATCCCAATATTTAACATAGCCTTCCTGGCATTTTCCCAGTCACCGTGGCATGACATCTACATTTCACATTTGCTGACCCACACCTTTCACCATTAACTAAGATAGACTCCCACTGGATAGAAGATTTAAAACTAAAACATGAAACTATAAAAATACTTGAGGAAAGTGCAGGGAAAACTCTTGAAGGAATCAGCCTGGGTGAATATTTTATGAGGAGGACTCCCCAGGCAATTGAAGCAGTATCAAAAATACACTATTGGGACCTGATCAAACTAAAAAGCTTCTGCACAGCCAAGAACATA
>CAUYPK010107383.1:0-14998 GCA_963574355.1 Loris lydekkerianus | reverse complement strand
TGGGGCTTTGGTGTGTGCCACACCTTTTGGGCACAAGACACGACTGTAAGAGGGACTTTACCTAAAAAATGCAATCAGTGTAACCTGGTTTATTGTACCCTCAATGAATCCCCAACAATAAAAAATAAAGAAAAAAAAAATTCTCAGCATTGATATGTTCAATGTGTTATTTTAACATAACCTTATTTTTCTTGAAAAGTTTTCATACAGTCATTTTCTAAACTTTTCTTAACATGATACATTAAGGGCTTAAAAATATACATGAGAATAATGGCAAGTGACAAAAGAAAGTTTAAAATTGACCCTATTGTAGATAATGTATGTGATTACTTACGTATTTGGAGAAGGACATTGAATACTTAACAATATCTATATCAGGTAAATAAACACATTCTGACAAAATCCTCCCAAATATTCCTGGTAGCCTAATTGTGGTAACAATTTAATGGGTTTTTAATTCATTTTCTTGAAGTTTCTATTTTCTTGTGATTCCTCCAATTACTTCTGAGGTTCCTGTTACTGTTTATCATCAGTGTGAACCAAAAAATTCAGCAGACTTCAGAGTGGATAGGAAGAAATAAGGAGAGATCAATAATTTTTCACAGTTACACACTTACAGCAGGATCATGGTATATTTTATAGAGTTTGACACTTTCATTGATATTCTTAAACTAGATTAGGCATTATTGATTTATTCTATTACATTTTTCTTAATTATTAATTTCATTTTTCATTACTATTTCTTTCCCTTTAAACTCTTAAGTATGATCCATGGTTTTATGTATAGTTTCCTAAATTTAAATATAAGCTCAATTACTGTCAATGTTTTTTTATTTTATGAAATACACTTACCCTGAAAATAAAGAACATTTTAATTCCCCTTTTAAATTTCTGCGTCTGCAACAGCTTTCTTTTGTCTAACTTAATTGACTAATGCAACATTGAGCAGTAATGGAAATACTGGGTTTCCTTGCTTTGGTTATGATTCTACTGAATTTGTCAAATTACACAGGAGCTAGCTTAAGGGGACTTCACTGAAAAAACCTGGAATAATTTGAATATCAAAATAATAATGCTGGTAATGCATTGTATTAAATAATTAAAAAAGTATTTACAAGTATATAATAACATCTGAAAAAAGATACAGAGAGAAAACACTGAAGGCATTATTAAATGCCCTATCTATCCACTAATGGAGGGGATTTTTTTTTCTGATACAGTTTTGGTTTCCCCATCAGAGTCACACATTGCCCCTCTTAATGTATGCTTCCATTTTGAGGGATGGCCTTGGTACAGGGTTTAAGACAATAGAGAAAATAGGAAAAGAAATTTTTAAAAGGAGGAGGTCCATTTTCAAGCAATTTCTTAAACTAATTGAAGACATCTATGAAAACCAAAATCTAATGTCTTACTGAACAGAATAAAACTGAAAGGTTTTCCATTTAGAACTGGAACAAGACAAGGATGTTTTCTATCACCATACTATTCAGCATAACTCTGGAATTCTAGCCAGTGCAATCAGGCAAGAGAAGGATATAAAGGCATCCAAATGGGGCACAAAGGAAGGCAAACTCTTGCTCTTGCTGATTAAATGGTCTGGTACTTATAGAACCCCAGAGAATCAACTGCAAGACTCCTGGAAGTGACCAATAAATAGAATTACTTCAGTGTATGCCAATAACAGCCAAGTTCAGAAGCAAATCAAGAACACAATTCCCTTCACTGTAGCTTCAAAGAAAATAAAATACCTAGGAATATACTGAAGAAAAGAGGAAAAGAACCTCTACAAAGAGTATTATAAAACCCTAAGGAAAAGGAAATAGCAGAAGACATTAACAAATAGAAGAACATACCATGCTCTTGTCTGGGAAGAATCAACATTGTTAAAATGTTTATACTTCCCAAAGCGATCTATGGATTCAATTCAATTCCCATTAAAATTCCAATGTCATACTTTGAAGAACTAGAAAAAAATAGTACTTCATTTTGTATGGAACCAGAAAACCATTGTATAGCCAAGGCGATTTTTAGTAATTAAAGCAAAGCCAGAGACACCATTCTACCAGACTTCAGGTTATATTACAAGGCCACAGTAATAAAAACAGCATGGTATTGGCACAAAAATAGAGACCTGGACATTTGGAACAGAATAGAAAACCAGGATATGAAACCAGTCTGTTATTGCTATCTAAACTTTGATAAATGAAACAAAAGCCTACACTTGGGGAAGGGGGGGAACTCTTCAATAAATGATGCTGGCAGAACTGGATAACAACATGTAAATGACTGAAACTAGACACACACTTTTCACCACTCACAAAAGTTGACTCAAGATGAATAAAACATTGAAATCCAAGACATGAAATAATAAAAATATAAGAAGAAAGTGTTGAGAAAACTTCTGAGGATGTTGGCCTAAGGAATGATTTTATGAAGAGGACTTCAGTGGCAGGCCCAACAACAATAAAAACAAACACATATGACTTAATTAAATGGAAAAGTTTCTGCACAGTTAAGGATACAACAAGGAAAGCAAAAAGACAACTTTCAGAATGGGAAAAGATATTTGCATGTTAGGAATCTGAGAAACAGTTGATAAATGGAATCTACAGAGAACTCAAATAAATTAACAAAAAAAGCAGAAAGAATTCCATCTGTTACTGGACAAGAGATATGAACAGAAGAAGACAGATCACTGAGGAAGACAGATGAATGTGTAATAAATATAAAAAAATTCTCATCATTCCTAATCATCAGAGACATGCAAATCAAAACCACCCTGAGGTATCACCTAACCCCAGTGAGACTTGCCCACATCACAAAGTTGCAGATGCTGGCACAGATGGAAAGAGAAGGGAACACTTTTCCACTGTTGGTGGGACTGCACACTAATACCACTCTTTCGAAAGAAGTATGGAGAACCCTCAGAGAACCCAAATTAGGCCTCCTATTTGATCCCACAATCTCATTATTAGATATCTACTCAGAAAAACAAAAACAAAAACATTTTATCATAATGACATTTGCACTAGATTATTTATTGCAGCTCAATTTAAAATCACTAAGATGTGAAAATAACCTTAATAAATAAATCCCAGGAATGAATTACCAAACCATGATATAGGTGTACCATGGAATAGCATTCAGCCATAAAAAACATGGAGACTTTACATCTTTTATATTAACTAGAAGGGTTGAAGGACATTCTTCTTAGTGAAGTATCACAAGAATGCTAAAGCTAGTATTCACATGCTCAATACTAATATGAAGCCAATAGATGATCTAATATACACCCACATAAGAGAAAAACTCAATTCAATTCAATTTGGGGGTGGGGGAACAATGAAGGGGGAAGGGGGGATTGATGTGCTCTCATTTCATGGGCACAATGTAAGGGTATAGGGCACACTCTTAGGTGCAGATCACTACTACAAGAGGGACTCTACCTAACAAATGTAAGCATTTTAACCTAGTTGTGCATAAAGAAATAAAGAAAAAATAAAAATAAAAATCTTAAATAAAATAAAAATAAACATCTTAAATAAAATAAAAATAAACATCTTAAATAAAATTCATTGATTCAAGATCAAATAACTAAGTTTGTAAACTCATCCTAGAAAAAAGTACTACATACTTCATTGGTGAATATTACTAGGACACTACGGTCACCTTTGAGGTATTAAACACTGTTTCTAGGATGTGTCTGCAAACTTAATTGTTGGCACTCTTTTGACAACAACTCTGGTGGCCATTCCAGAAAAAGGGTTCCAAATTTCTTTGAAGGGTGAAGTAGGTGCTGGCATGAGTATATAGCTTCCTCAAGGGAGTACTTTGAAGATGACTGTATTGATATTCAGCAGTGAGGTATGTAGTACTTTTTCTAAGATGAATTACCAACTTAATTGTCTGAAGTCATATGTGTACATGGCTGTCCTTTTATTTTTATATTATTAAATTTTAATCAACTTTAATATTCTAGAAGTATTATATTAATTTATGTTCATTATAAAAAGGAATATGGAAATACACATTGCATAATGTGAAATTTCTCTAACTCTATCCTAATTACCTTCTCACTTATACAATTGCATATGCTTGTTTATCAAAAGGAATAAGGAGATTTCTATTCTACATTTTTCTGAAAGAATATCTTCAGTAGACTTTATTTCTAAAGAACTTTTAGATTCACAGAAAAATTGAGAGGAAGGTACAATTTTCATATACTACCACTCCTTAGGCATACACAGCCTCCTCATTTTCATTTCCCCACCAGAATGATGTGTTTGTCATAGTTGATGAAACTACATTGAGAAATCATTTTCACCCAAAGTCCATGGTTTACATTAGAGTTCATTCTTGGTGTTATAAATTCCATGAGTTTGGACAGATTTATAATAACATGTGTTAATCATTATAGCATCATATGGAGTAGTTTAATTTCCCTAAAAATCCTGTCTGCTGTGCCTGTTCATCCTTCCTTCTCCACAGTCCCTGGCTACCACTGGTCTTTTATACTAGCTCCGTATTTTTGCATTTTCCTGAGTGTCATGGAGTTCAAATCACATAGTGTGCAGCTTTTTGCAATTGCCTTCTTTTGCTAAATAATATGCACTTAAGTTTCAAGTCTTTTTGAGGATTTATAGTCTATTTCCATTTGTGCTGACTAATTTTCTGGATGTACAAAAATTATTTATCCATTCACCTACTGAAGGACATCTTAATTGCTTCCTTTTTTTTTTTTTTTCTTGAGACAGAGTCTCACTTGGTCACCTTTGGTACAGTGCTGTGGCATCATAGCTCACAGTAACCTCAAACTCTTGGGTTCAAGTGATCCTCTTGCCTCGGCCTCCCAAGTAGCTGGGACTAAAGGTGCCCACCACAACACCTAGCTATTTTTTATATACAGGGTTGTCAGTCTGGCTCAGGCTGGTCTTAAACCTGTGAGTGCAGGCAATTCACCTGCTTTTGCTGGCTCAGGCCGGTCTTAAACCTGTTGAGCCCAGGCAATCCACCTGCTTCGGCCTCCCAAGTACTGGGATTTCAGGTGTGAGCCACCATGCCCGGCCTAATTGCTTTCAATTTTAAGCTTCCAATTTTATTATAATTGCTGCTATAAACATCCAATGCAAGTTTTTGTGTAGACATAAGTTTTCAACTCCTTTGAGTAAATACCAAGAAGTGTGATGGTGAATCATATCGTTTAGAGCAGGGGTCCTCAAACTGCGGCCCACGGGCCACATGAGGCGGTGTGATTGTATTTGTTCCTGCTTTTTTTTTTTTTTTTTACTTCAAAATAAGATATGTACCATGTGCACAGAAATTTGTTCATAGTTGTTTTTTTTTAAACTATAGTCCGGCCCTCCAACAGTCTGAGGTACAGTGAATTGGGCCCCTGTTTAAAAAGTTTGAGGATGCCTGTTTTAGAGTATGCTGAATTTTGTAAGAGACCACCAAACTGTCTTCCAAAGTGGCTTACCCTTTTCAACCCACCAGCAACGAATGAGAGAGTTCCTGATGTTCCACATCCTTGTCAGTATTTAGTATTGACAGTGTTCTGGATTTTGGCCATTCTAGTAAGTGTATCGTGGTATTTTATTATTATTTTAATTTGCATGGTCTGATGACATATGGTCTGTAGCATCTTTTCATATGCTTATTCGCCATCTGCATATCTTCTTTGGTGAGATGCTTGTTAATGTCTTAGGTCCATTTTTAATTGAGTTGTTTGCTTTTCTTATTGTTGAGTCTTAAAGTTTCTTAGTATATTTTGGATAATAAGCCTTTATCTAAAAAATCCTTTTGAAAATATTTTCACTCAGATTGTGGCTTGTTCTTTTAGTCTTTTGACAGAGTCTTTCACAGAGATTTTTTTTTAAATTTTGATAAACTCTAACTTATCAATTCTTTCTTTTATGAATTGTGCTTCTGGTATAGTAGTTTAAAAAAGTCATCTCCAAACTCCAGACATCTTGATTTTTCTCCTTTTGCCTTCTAGGAGTTCTTTGGTTTTCCATTTTAAATTTAGGTCTGTGATCCATATGGAATTAGTTTAGATAAGGACTGTAAGGTTATATTTGAAGTCATTTCTTTTTTTTGCATGAGGATACCAAGTATCATTTGTTTAAAAGATCATCTTTCCTCTTTGTATTGTCTGCTCTTTTGTCGGAGATCACTTGACTGTTATGTGGTCTATTACTAGGCTCTATATTCTGGTACATTTTTCTATTCTTTCATCAATGCCACACTGTCTTGATTGCTATATAGCTTAATATTAAGTCCTGATGCTGAGTAGCAACAGTTCTCCAATTTTGCTCTTCTCCATTACCATATATACTCAAGTATAAGCCGAGTTTGTTCGGCACAAAATTTGTGTCGAGTTTGGGTCTTTCCACACAAATTTTGTGCCGAAAAAACTCGGCTTATACTCGAGTATATACGGTAATATTTCATTGGCTATCTGGATCTTTTGTGTCTTCATATAAAATTTAGAATTAGCTTGTCAATATTCTTGTTGAGATTTTTATTGGGATTTGCACTTTTTTTCAACCAAAGGAGAGTTCTAAACTTATTTTGAATTGTTTTTTATCACATTATCTTTTTTCTTGGAAATCTTTCAAGAAAATTGAAATTGATACATATGTTAATTGATACATATCTTTTCCACTATTAATTGTTGCATACTTAGTTTTACATAGTATAATGATTAAAATCACTCACCTATTGATAGATATATCAAATATTTCAGTTTTCTTTTATCACCATTATGCAATGATTCAAGAATTATATATATGATTATAGAAACACAAACAAACATATACACACATAGATCATATGCTTATTATAGGTTATAGTTTTGGATGTGTCTATTTCAGTTTGACATATGCTGCAAATTCTCCCAAAATGTTTTTTTAAATTTATTTATAATTAAATCATAGCTGTGTACATTAGTGGAACCATTGGGTACCATACACTGGTACCATACCATTTGACATATTTTCATCACACTGGTTAACATAGCCTTCTTGGCATTTTCTTACTCATTGTGTTAAGAAATTTATATTCTACATTTAGTAAGTGTCACATGTACCCTTGTAAGATGCACCGTAGGTGTAATCCCACCAATGACCCTCCCTCCACCCATCCTCTCCCCTCCCCTCCCTTCCCTTTCCCCTTTCCCCATATTCTTAGGTTATATTTGGGTTATAGCTTTCATATGAAAGCTATACATTAGTTTCATAGTAAGGATGAGTACATTGGATACTTTTTCTTCCATTCTTGAGATACTTTAGTAAGAAGAATATGTTCCAGCTCCATCCATGTAAACAGGAAAGAGGTGAAGTCTCTCTCTTTCTTTAAGGCTGCATAGTATTCTTTGTCTATTTTTTATGTAATATTTGTGTATTTACAAATTCAAATGAAAACCCAGGAAAAGTTTTTCCTTTGTGGAGAGAGGTGACAAAAACCATTTTAGACCCTGGCAGATGGGCCTGGGTTGTCTTCCCTAGAAGCTCAAGTGAGTGCCTCTGAGCTGGTAGCATCTACCTTCCTTTCCGGGTCTGCTTTCTGCCTCTTCCACCCTGTTCTCTGCCCTTGGAGCTGCCTACTGGCCTACATCAAGGGGTGCCCAATCCCTTCATCTTCAGATGGGTTTGGCCAATGGGGGGCCCTGGTAAAAGACCAGAGGGAGGTAGGAGAGTGCAGACTGAGTGGTTATCTGCCTGGGTTCCTCTCCAGGGCTCTTTCTCTATGTGACTTTCTCTCTCCAGATTCTAATAACTCTTCAGTCATTCTGACATAGAAAAGGTGACATGCTACTGCCAGTCCTGGGTGATTCTTCTATACACTGTGCCTCCCCCATAGCAATGTCAGTATCCTCAATCACTTCATAAATGAACACTTTTTATTAGCCTACTGTGAGTGTGCCATCTGTTTCCTGTTGGAAACAGGTAAAATTATATTAATATACAAGAAAGCAACATTATTAAGGGTCTGTATATTACTGTTCATACGGAGATGAAAATGTTTTAATAGTTTGCATTCCTGCAAAACTGTTGGTAAGTGTGTCCATTTCAACATATGCTTTATTACTTAACTGTTAGTGAACTTTGGATTTAAAAGAGTATAATCTGCTTTGCATTTGCATTTTCCTCATTAATTCTGTGAATATATTTCCTTGAATATGTTTCCTTAAATGTACTAGCAATTACAATTCTTTTGTGATTTTATTACATCATATTTTTTTTAAGTCTCAAAGGACAATCATGTCTGTATCCTCTACTCACTTCAATAGTTGCTTGGAAGAAGAAAGGCCATTTACTCATTGGTTGTAAATATTTTTCTACCTGTTTTAATATGTTTCTATCTGTTTTCAAGGCCTTTTATTAAACCCAAAGAGTAGAATATGATATTTGTGTGGACAAACAAGGGATAAGAATGAATATAGTTAGGATTTAGATGGAAAATTGAAGAGTATATTATGAAAGGGCAGATCAATACCAGAAATCAATGCTCATCCTGATAGAAGTTGTCGGGAAGCAGTGTGCCAACAGCACTAGCTGTGGAAATATCTTTGATTTCAGATCCTCTTGATTACACACTACATACAAAATGAAAATCCACATATTAACGATTGACTGTTCCTCAGAAGGCCTGTAGAGAGATTGTTCTTATTCCCTTTTCCTAGTCAGATATATTTTATAAGTTGTATTCTAGGGCATGGTACTCATTAATCATAAGCATGACGCATGCACTTCATTTGCTTGATGGCTTGAAAAAGATTAAAACAGTTTTCAATGCATTGTTTCCATTGTAATGAGACAAAGTGTCTGTGCAGCCCTGCTCACTGTCTGGAGAGCCCTGGTGATTCATTCTGGATGTGTGGGGAATGGATATTCATCTCATTAAGCTAATTTGAAACCATTAGAGGGAGCTACAGCTCACACCTTTGGACTGCTATAACAAAATACCATAACTGGGTAGCATATAACCAATAGAAACATTTACTCTGCGGTGGGGCCTGTGGCTCAAAGGAGTAGGGCGCCAGCCCATATGCCAGAGGTGGTGGATTCAAACCCAGCCCTGGCCAAAAACTGAAAAAAAAAAAAAAAAAAAAAAGAAAGAAAGAAACATTTACTCTCATACTTCTGGAAGCTGAGAAACCCAAGATTAAGAAACAGAAGATTTAGTATATATTGAAGGCTTTTTAAATTACAGATGGCATTCTTGGTGGGTCTTCTCAAAGTAGAATTGGTGAAGGAGTTATCTAGTTCTCTTTATTAAGAGTACTATGATAATTTCACTTATAAGGACTCAGGACTCTGCCTTCATTACCAGATTACCTTCCAAGTGCTCTGCCCTTTAATACCATAACCTTAGGGGATAAGATTTCAATTCATGAATTTGTGAGGTGCTAGTGACACAAACATCTGACCACAGCAGCAAGTGAGCCAAGCACACTTGGGTATTTCATTTGCAACTTCTAAAGCACCTTCTGACTCTCTGCTGATCTTGTGGGGAAAAAAAAAAAAAAAAAAAAAGATTTCTTCCTTGTGTCTTCCACAAATTCCAGTTTCACTGTGATTGCCAAAGTTATAACTAAGAAGTTATAAACTACCTTCCACTAATGAGCTTGAAGGGAAGGACCTAAATGGCTGCCCTGTCTTCCCACCGATAAATTATTATCTTAATACTGTCTCTAGAAGCAAATGTCTACTACTTTTTCAATATTAAGGGGAGATTAGCTAGATGCTAACTTAGATAGTAGAATATCTGAGGCTGGGACTTTCTAAATTAGAATCTCACTTTAGACATTGCATGCCCATAGGGATGTTAGTTAACTTTCCTGTGCTTTAGTTATCTAATTCATGAAATGGAAATCATGATAGTTCTGGTGTGGTTATGAAAAATCATAACAATTATGATGTGGAAATGATATACAAACATTTAAAACTCTGCCTGGATCAGAGTAAGTGCCATATGAGTTTAGCTATTATTGTTATGTTATTAAGCAATATCATTTAGACTAAATAAATCTATGTGGCAGTAAGACTAATCATAGGCCTTCAAAGACTGAATTAAGCTGAAATCAGAGTACTTACTACATCTCAAATTAAAATTATAGAAAAAATTCAATTTTTTCAATTTTGGAGCTAATTTTAGTACAGAATTAAATGACAATAGAGGCACAGAATAAGAAAGTTACTGTTCTTATTCTCAGAGCCTACTCTTGAAAACTTATTTGCACTATAGCTATTGAATACAATTATTGAAAGAGCTGTAGAGAATTTAAATATTCTAAAATAAATTACAATGACTAAGATAATGCAGATAATAATAGCATATTCAAGATATATACTACTTGGATAGATTGCTTTCTTGGTTGAGCTTTTATTGATCTTTGAAACTTGACAAAGAAAAAACTATTATTTAATATTAGGTGTATTTCAATGATTTCATTTACAAAGCCATGTCAAGACTCTGAAAACTGCCATGGAAGTTATCTATCACTTATATTTCATTTTTTAAATTAGGAATGGCTTTATATTCTATAAGAACATGGACAGTAATAGGAAATGTAATATTAAGAAGCTTTAACTAGGCAGCACCTGTGGCTCAATGGAGTAGGGTGCCGGCCTCACATGCAGGGCATGGTGGGTTCAAAAAAAAAAAAAAACAACTGCAAAAAAAAAAAAAAAAAGCAGCTTTAACAATCCCTCAAATTATTATCAAATACTACAAATATAGATTAAATATGAAAATTATGTTAGGAAAGGAATTATAAATGTTAAAATAAAAATAAAATATAAATAAGAATGTATATATTCCAAAAAAAGTTTATAATATGTATGAATGATAATTAATATAATTATATAATCATTCATTTTGAATTTTTATCAGAATAGAAAATATTGTAAAAACGTTTTACAAATTAAAAGTGAACCATGGGTTGTCACAAGGTGTAATCACTCATGTCCACACAGGTGAAAAAATAGAAGATTAGCAATATTTATTAATTCTTTCCTAAACTCAACCAGTTGTTGTCTTCTGTTTCATCACAAAGGTAATCTGCTGTATTACCTTTGTAATTCTGCTGTACAGTATTTTATACTTTTTTAAAAAGTATTTTTATACTTTTTCTTTTTTAGCTTTCTATAAATGGAATATGTATTCTTTTGGATTTAGTTTGTATCTCTCAGTATCATTATTAATGATATTCATGTATATTTTTGAATAATATCTTAAATTATAACACAATATATTCTTCTACTATTCATGAACATTAGAACTGTTTTCAGTTTTTTGCTGTACATAATATACTTTGAACATTATGAGCTATCAAGAATTGGTAGATCACAGTAAAAATATGACTGTTATGTAGGTGAAATATTGTGTTATATAGGTCATGCTGTGCATAAACAAAACATATGCTTGTGCCTTTTTATTTTCTTGGTAATGTCTAGGTCAATGATTTTAGTAGGAATTATAAACTGGTGGTTTTTCTAATTCTCTCATTCCTTCATTTATTAGCTAAAATTATTGTAAAGAGGAACTTGCTACCATTTTTCTCTTTTATTGTGCAGTGACATATTTCACTCAGGAAAGATAGAAATAATGCTTAACTTTTTCATTTGCCTGTTTTCCAAATATTGATTAGTTTTATAATATTCTCTAATAATGTTTAATTCATATTTTTATAAGAGATTTTTAAAACACATATTTGAAGTGTTCTAATTCATTGCAGTAAAGATCCTTATGATAATTATTTCTTAAATGCTTTTTTAATGAAGAAAATTTTAAACATTACCTAATTAAAAACTTTTCCTTTTGCTTTTATCTTTGTTTCCTGTTTCAGAAATCTTTGCTTATGCAAAATTCTTGAATTTATTCTCCTTGAGTGTCTTCTAGGCTTCCCAGGAGTTATTTAAAAATGTAATTCTTACTTTTTTTTATATTTAGGAGAATCTAGTTTCCCTTCATACCATCAATTTAGGTCATAGAACACATTTATAATGTCAATCATCTAAAATCTGGTAAAACTTGCTTTTTTTGTCTACTATGTACTCATTTTGCATTTTGTATAACCTTATACATGCATCTAAAGAGAATGTGAATTTTTAGTGTTTCAATGCATTGTTTTATATGCATACATACACTCACATACTTTATATGTAGTAATTGTAGAGCTTAGTTAAAAAACTTATACAGTTAGCCCTTTATATGTGTGAGTTTTGCATTGATGCATTATATACAGTTAGTCCTTCTTATACAGTTTTGCATTGGTGTATTCAGTTAACTTCAGAGAGAAAAAAATAAATAATAATTTTGTCTATACTGAACATTAACCAACTTTTTACTTGCTATCATTCACCAATCATATAGTTGTTACACTACATTGCATTAAATATAAGTTTTGTAGAGGTTATTTAAAGTACATAGGAGCCTATAAACAAGTTATATGTATATAAAATGCCATTTTATATTGGAGACTTGTGCATCCACAGATGCTGTTATCCTTAGAAGGTCCTGGAAACAAGATCTGGAAACAGTATTCTCTGCAGGTACTAAGGGTCTGTTGAAATTACCTCTTTAAGTTTTCTGTCATGTCAACATCTGTTTCGCAAGATTTGGAATATATCATTCTATGAACATAAGCTTAGAATTATTACATCTTTCTGGTGTAAATTATTTCTTCTTTTTACATTAAATTTTTCTATATCTTCATAATTCACTTATTTTTATAAGTCTAACTTTAATTTTTATCCAATCTAACAGACTTATTTTTTATTTGGAGTGTACAATGTATTTATATTACATATATTTTAGTTTAAATCATTCGTATCACTATTTGATTTTTATAAATCATGACAGTTTTTATTTAGTTCTATTTTTGCCTTTTTTCACCTTTCTATTTTATTTTTATATTATTAAATCTTCCCCTTCATTGCATTGGTTTACTATCCTTATAGTTTTACCTCTTTTGCCAATTTAGAGGGTAGTTATTATCTACATAAAGCATTCTTCCTATGCAAACTATTATTTTACCAATTCCTATATGGAGCAAGACCTTAGAATACACAAGTGCATACCACTTTGGCTTCTGTTTTATACATATTTTGCTTTTCCATTGCTATGGATTCTTTATGACTGAGCTTTCTTATGGTATACTTTCCTTTATCAAAGATCCTTAAGTATTTTTTAAAGGTTATATTTATAAAATCATTTAGTTTTATTTACTAGAAAGGTCATCATTTCATTTTATATTGGTAATTATATTGTTTTTAGAAATTTAAAAATAGCATTCTATTGTCATTGGTTTCCATGGTTTCTATTCAGAAGTCACTTATAATTGTTGCCTTTTGAAGATTATGCACATAAATTCTTTTTCTCCTCTAAAAGCAGTAAATAAATTTTAAAAGTCCTTAGGTTTAATATGAGTAGCTTGATGATGTTAATTTTGTAAAGTTTGCAGCCATTTATATTTTCTTTGATTTATTTATTTATTTATTTATTTTGTTGTTGTTGGGGATTCATTGAGGGTACAATAAGCCAGCTTACACTGATTGCATTTTTTTAGGTAAAGTCCCTCTTGCAAGCGTGTGTTGCTCCCAGAAGATGTGGCATACACCAAGGACCTGCCCCCCCTTCCTCCTTCTTTCTCTCTGCTCTTCTTTTTCTCACTCCTCCCTCCTTCTTTCTCTCTCTGCTCTCCCCTCCCATACCCCCACCGTGACCACATGACCATAATTGTCATTAATTGTCCTCATATCAAAATTGAGTAAATAGGATTCATGCTTCTCCATTCTTCTGATGCTTTACTAATAATAATGTCTTCCACTTCCATCCAGGTTAATACAAAGGATGTAAAGTCTCCATTTTTTTTTTTTTAATAGCTGAATAGTATTTCATCGTATACATATACCACAGCTTGTTAATCCATTCCTGGGTTGGTGGGCATTTAGGCTGTTTCCACATTTTGGTGATTGTAAATTGAGCTACAATAAACAGTCTAGTATAATTGTCCTTATGATAAAAAAAATTTCTTCACTTCTGGGTAGATGCCCAGTAATGGGATTGCAGGATCAAATGGGAAGTCTAGCTTGAGTGCTTTGAGGTTTCTCCATACTTCCTTCCAGAAAGGTTGTACTAGTTTTCAGTCCCACCAGCTGTGTAAAAGTGTTCCCTTTTCTCCACATCCACTCCAGCATCTGCAGTTTTGAGATTTTGTGATGTGGGCCATTCTTGCTGGGGTTAGATGGTATCTCAGGGTGGTTTTGATTTGCATTTCTCTAATAGATAGGGATCATGAACATTTTTTCATATGTTTATTAGCCATTCATCTGTCTTCTTTTGAGAAGGTTCTATTCATGTCTCTTGCCCATTGATATATGGGATTGTTGGCTTTTTTCACATGGATTAAATTGAGTTCTCTATAGATCCTAGTTATCAAGCTTTTGTCTGATTCAAAATATGCAAATATTCTTTCCTATTGTGTAGGTTGTCTCTTTGCTTTGGTTGTTGTCTCCTTAGCTATACAGAAGCTTTTCAGTTTAATGAAGTCACATTTGTTTATTTTTGTTGTTGTTGCAATTGCCATGGTAGTCTTCTTCATGAAGTTTTCCCCCAGGCCAATATCTTCCAGTGTTTTTTCTATGCTTTCTTTGAGGATTTTTATTCTTTCATGCCTTAAATGTAAGTCTTTTATCCATCTTGAAACAAAAATTATCCAATTTTTGTGAGTGGGGAAAGATGTGGGTCCAGTTTCAATTTTTTACATGTGGATATCCAGTTCTTCCAACACCATTTATTGAATAGAGAATCTTTCCCCCAAGGTGTATTCCTGTTTGGTTTATCAAAATTCGGTGGTTGTAAGATGTTACTTTCATTTCCTGGTTATCTATTCAATTACAAGTATCTACATCTCTATTTTTGTGCCAGTACTATGCTGTCTTGACCACTATGGCTTTGTAGTACAGCCAAAAATCTGGTATGGTGTGCCCTC
>CAUYPK010107382.1:0-37507 GCA_963574355.1 Loris lydekkerianus | reverse complement strand
TTAGATTCTTGGTTAATGAGCCAGTGATATTGGACCTCGACCTGATTTAACTGCCTCTAACCTTTTTTTTGGGATACAGGGCCCAAAGGTGAAGGGTAAATAAGGGTAGCAGGGGAAGAAGGTAGGGTGAAAAACAATGTTTTATAAGGCACTAATCCCATTCGTGAGGACTCTGCCCTTGTGACTTAACTGTCTTCCAAAGGCCTCATGTCTATTATCACACTGGGGATTAGGTTTAACCTATGAATTAGGGTTGAGGCATAAACATTCAGACCATAACACAGGCCTTGTTTTGTTGCTTTTTAAATAACTTACTGTGGAAATTATTGAAGCAAACATATCCATGGGCAATCACAAGTGGAATTCACATACTGGCAATCACAGCACCTATAATCCAGGTTGCCTACAGGAGGCACACACAGATAAGTGCATATTTAGGGGTAAATACTAATACATGACTTTGTCTTGGGAAACAACATTTTTTTGTGTGTAAACATGTTTTTTTAATTGCATCAGTCAATTAGTATACAATGGATACAATATATATTGCAGCTATAATAAACCCATATTACAGAGGCCTTATCAAAGACCTCTTTAAGAAAACACAACATAAAAAAATTATGGCAAATGGAATTTGCCTTCAATGCAAAAAGATAGTGGGAGGATAGAAGCTTCATGCAAGAACTTTTTTATTTTAGGAAGAAGGCAAATGATGGCAAATTTCTTATTCTGATGAAGAAGCTTTAACTAAACAGATCTTCCAAAGTGAAAATAATGTTAAGACAGAATTACTCAACAAAATAGTTGAAAGGAGCTTATACTCCAAATTAAACAGAGGTTTTAGACACACTATTACGAATAGAAGCAAAAGTAGCACAAGATAAAAAAACAAAAATTCAGGAATAGCAACATAGAGAACCCCACAGACATCATACCAAGTGAAAAAGTCTTAGCTGGTGGAAATATAAACATGCTCAACCATTTAATAATGGTTTTTGAAATTGTCCAATGGGCATATATTGGACAATAAAAAAATTTTAATATCTATTAAAGTACAATAAAACCAACCAAATATAATACACAGAATTATACACAGACTGTTCAATGCCAACAGTGAACTCCAACATAAACTATGACTCTCAACTATACTGATGTATCAGTATATACTGATTAATTGTAACAAAGTCTCTACACATTGGTCATATCTTTGAGACTTGATCTACTCCCTCTGCCCCACACAACTTTGTTCAGCTCACCATAACAGACAGACAGAAGTGTTATAGAAGAAATGGCACAAAAAAAAAAAAAAAAAGGCAAAATATTTTCTGTCTCCCCACCTTTTTGGGAAATCAAACCTGCATCCTTGTCTCAGGCCAGTGGTCAGGAGGGGCAGGGAATGTCTCTTGTTCTTTGTGCCACAGGTGATAGTTCAAGGGAATCACCTGGGAGGAGGTCACAAGATTTTCTTAGCCAAAGATGAGATTAATTCAAGTGGAGGGCACAGGACTGTCCAGCAGAAGATGGAAAGAATCTGGGCAGAGGCCATGAGATTATCTTGGACCCAAATGGGATTGTGGGATCAGAACTTTTAAAGCTCTGTGTTTCTGCTTGGAAGCAGGAATTTGGATTTTGAGACCGTTGTCTTCTATGTTCCTATTTTGCTAGCAAAGCAATAAACTTCTCTTTCCTTCTCCTCAAACCACTTGTCCCCATTTTTCTGACAGAGCTTCGGAGAACAAGTGCCAAACTTTCAGTAACAGAAGCGCCTTTCCATGTGTGCAGCCAAGAAAAACACAAGACTCCTTGTCTCTCAAGTTCCCAATCAGGTACTAAAATATCCCCCAGGAGGGGCAGGTCACCCACCAGTTCTCATCCTCCCTAGACGTATAGTCTACTCCAGGCAAAAACAGCTGGGCTGTCTGAGGTTATCACCTTACTTCATAATAACCACACTAGCAGGGCAAAAGTTTTTACCACGGGTGCAGCAGTCCATGAATCACCCTTACTCCAGCCCTTTGTAGTGGGTAGATTCCACACTGGGATAGACAAGCTGAGGAGACCATTGGCTGCCACGCTTGCCCAGTTGTTCTGCTTGTAAAACAGTGGGGTCATCAGAGAAAACAAGTCATTTCCCAGCCCCCAGGGCTGTGGCAGGGTGTTTTCAAGGAGTAGAAGAGGAACAGGCAGTAAAAGTAGAAAGCTCCAAAGTTTTCCTCAAGGGGATTGACTTTATATGAAACACTGTGGGACATTCAAGACGAAGGACACTCTTGCAAATACTGAAGATGATGGTGGCAAGAAATTAAGAGAAGTCTGGTAGTTCTATAAGAACAACAAACTATTATAAATTGCAAACCAGTTACGAATATACCAGAGAGAAACAGAGAACAAAATAGCTAAGAAGAGCCTTCCTAGGACTGGAACAAGTATCAAAGAATGGTCTCAAAGACTACTTTCCCAAAGGGGGCTGAATTTAATTGGCTCATACTATGGATCACTTAATTCCCCTAAGAAATTATTTAAGACAGTGGCACAGTGAGCCAGCAATTTATACAAGATAGCAGCTGGATGTAATAATTACAGTGGCACTCAGATTAATAAAGAAATCGGAGAAGGAAAGAATCAAAGAGAATACCACTAAAACCACCTCATTCCAGTGTGACTAGGCACATAGTGAAGGCTTCACCCTCTGAAGTGCTATCAGAAGGTTCACACTGTGGGGAAAATATACATCAATATAATAATGCAACCTAGTTACCAAAGAAATAAATAAACAACAAAACAACAACTGGGAAGGGAGGAGGGAGAGTCAGTATACAGAGAGTTGCTAAAATTTACTATGTAAAGTTTCCAGTCTTCAACAAGAAATTATGAGATATGTAAAGAAATAGAAAAGTGTGACCCAAATACAAGGAAAAAGCAGATGACAAAAACTGCCTGTGAGAGGAACCAAATGTCAAATTTAGCAGAAAAATATGAAAGCACCCTCTAATATAGATAAAAAACTAAACACGCCATAGTTAAAGAAGTGAAGAAAGGTATGAAGAGAATGTCTCAACAAATGGAGAATATCAATAAAGAGATTTGAATTATTTTTTTAAATACAATGGACATTCTGGAGTTAAAATTACATTAATTAGAATGAAACATTCTCTGGAGGGCTCAATAACAAATTTCAAGCAGCAGAAGATTCATTGAAATTAAAGGTAGATTAATACATATTATACAATGTGAAGAACAAAGAAGAAAAAATAAATAAATAAAAATGAACAGAGACTCAGAGAACTATGGGATATAACTAAACATACCAAAGTAAAAATAATGGGAGTACCAGAATAAAAGATAAAGAGTTAGGTGCATAAAAATTATTCAATGAAGTGATGGCTGAAAACTTCCCAAATTTGATGAAAAACATGAATCTGCATATTGAACAAACTCAATGAATTATTCCAAATAGGACAAACATCAAGAGATCTACACCTAGATATTTATCAAATGTATCAAGGCAAAAATATTAAAAGACAAAAATTTAAATTGAAAAGTGAGGAGAGAAAAACGATACCAGACTGGTTAACAACTTACTTCTCATCAGATGCAATGGAAGCGTAGTCCTCCAGTGGCATGACATGATGCCAGAATACTAACTGAAAAAAATAAAAAAATAAACCTGTCAATCAAGAATCTTATGTACAGCAAAATTATCCTTAAAATATGAAGGCAAAAAATATTTCCAGATAAACAAAACTAAGTGAGTTTTTTGTCTGTAGGAAGTTCTTGAGGCAGAAACAAAAGACAGTAATTCAAATCCACAAGAAAACAGGGACCATTGATAAGGGTAATTATATAAGTATAATAAATATTATTATATTAATAATATAAGTATAATAAATAAAATATAATATAATAAATAGTATAAATTCAAATTTCTTTTCATTAATTTAAAAGGCAATTGTATGTGGCAACAGGTAAGTAATTGTACTGTTGGGCCAATGATATGTAGAAATGTAATAATATTTGACAGCAAATGCACAAAGTTGGTGAGTGGAAATAGCTATATGAGAGTAAGGAAAAGACCCCAGAAGAATCCCAAGGAACAAATGAGGAATCCACAAGAACACAGGTGCAAATGAATAGCACTCACAAGAACAAATAAAGAAGACTCAAAATGGTAAAGATTAAGGTTAATAAAACAAATTCTATAAATATATGCTTTATCTCCATTTGTCTACAAGCTTCTTTAAAAAACATTTACATTGTATAAAGTAAAAGTTATGACAATATATTGTTAGTCTTGTAAGATATATAAATGTAGATATGTATAATAATATAAGATTAGTACAAGAAAAGGAAGAGGAAATAGAGAAATATAGGAATAATTTTTATATCTCACTGGAATTAAGTTAGCGTATATCTGAAGTAGATTCTTGTAAGTTACGATGTACAGGGTGGCCATAAAGTTTGTATTCAATTTAAAATAGTGTGCAATTTAAATTGCATGTAAATTTGTGGCCACCCTGTATATGGTAATCCCTAGAGTAACCACTTAAGAAAACAACATCAGAAGTGTAAATAACACTTTTAAAGTAATTAAAAATGTTAAACTAGAAAATACTTCCTTGGTGCAAAAGAAAACAATAAAGGAGAAGCATAAACACAAAAGATGTGAGCCACACCAAAAGCAAAAAAGGAAATGTCATCTATAACACTAACCACAGTCATGCATCACATAACAACATTTTGGTCAGTGATAGCACGTCCTCTACAACACCAGTCCCATAAGATTATAATGGAGCTGAAAATTCTTATCACCTCATGAAGTCACAGCCATAATAAGGACATAGCACAATACATGATTCACAGGTCATTGATGCTGGTGTAAAGAAACCTATTGCACTTCCAGTAATATAAAAGTATAGCACATACGATTATGTGAAGTACATAATACTTGATAATAGGCAACAATATTTGTGTGTTTACTAAACTTCTATGTATTTACTATGCTATACTTTTATACTTTTTAATTGTTAAGCTAACTGTAAAACATCTTCAGGCACATCCTTAAGGAGATATTCTCAAAGAAGACATTGTTACAGGCTACAACAGTTCCATGCATATTATTATCCCTGAAGACCCTCCAATGAGATAAGATGTGGAGATTGAAAACAGTGATATTGATGATCCTGACTTTGTGTGGGCTTAAACTAATATGTGTATTTGTGACTTAGATTTAACAAAAAGGTTGGAAAATTAAATAAGTAAAAAATAAATGAATAATAAAAGATTTTAAAACTAAAAATGTTTATAGAACAAGTATGTACAGAAATAAAATATTTTGTATAGCTATACAATATATTTATGCTTTAACCAATATGTATTAAAAAGAGTCCAAAAGCTTTTTTAAAAAACTAAAAGTTTATAAATTTTAAAAGTAACAGTAAGCTAAGGTTAATTTATTATTGAAGGAAAAAAAATCTTTTATAAAATTTAGAATAGCATGATCATGGTGTTTATAATTTCTATAGTCATCTAACAACCAAGTCCTAATATTTATGAAACAAATACTGACAGAACTGAAGGGAGAAACAGACAATTCAACAATAATAATTGGAGATTTTAATACTTCTCTTTCAATAATAGCTAGAATAGCTAGGCAGAAGACTAAGGAAAAAGAAAAATAGAGTGAGAGAGAAAGAGATACTTAAACAGCACTATAAACCCAATAGACCTAAAGGATCTTTCCAGAGAAATCCATGCAACAGTAGCAGAATACACGTTCTTCTCAAGAACATAGGACATTATCCAGGATGGACTATATGCTAGGCTATAAAACAACTCTCAATGAATTTTAAAATGATTGAAATAAAAAATAAATTCTGTTCACTGGCCAAAATAGAAGAAAATTAGAAATCAAAAATGAAAAAAAAAAAAAAGACTTGAAAATTCACAAATTTCTGGAAATTTAATAATGCACTTCTAAATAATCAAGGGCAGAAAAAGCAATCACAATAGAAATTAGAAAATATTTTGAGATTATAATCAAAATGCAATATACCAATCTTATGGGAATGTAGCTAAATCAGTGTTTATAGGGACATTTATAGATCTTCAGGAGTGTCCAAACTGCAGCCCCTGGGCTACATGTACATTATTTGAGGACTGTTTTCCTTATCTGTGGCATCAGATATCGAGGAAAGTATGTACAGACTTTTTCTTTTTGCTCATCAGCTTTCATTAGTGTTGTGTATTTATGGTGTGAACAACACTTATTCTTCTAGTGTACAGAAGAAAAGAAAAAAGATTGGATACCCTTGAATCTAAATGTCTGTATCAAAAAAAGAAAAAAAGATTTCAATTCAATATCCTAACTTCTACCTTAAGGAAATGAAAAAAGAAGAGCAACCTAAAATGAAATTAAGCAGATAGAAGGAAATACTATATTAAGGCCCAAAATTAATAAAATAGAAATAGAATATGGTAAAAGCTATAAAATCACAGTTTTGTTCTGTGAAGAGATCAGTAAAATTTACAAAACTTAAGCCAGACTAACCAAGAAAAAAAGATAATTAAAATTACTAAATAAGGCATGAAGGGGCCTGGGTATCACTTTTGTGCCTTCCAGAATATTCAAGAAGGTTGAAAAACAATTCACAGAATGAAATCTGTAAATCAAATATCTGATAAGGGATTTCTCTAGAGTATGTGTGAATATAAAGAGCTCTTACCATACTAAAAAGACAAATAGTTCAATTTCAAAACACACCAAGGATCTAAGTAGACATTTCTCTGAAGAAGATATATCAATGATCATTCAACACATGAAAAGATGCTCTATTAGCCATCAGAGAAGTGCAAATCAAACCTGCAGTGTTAGACCCAGTAGGATGGCTACAATGACAAAATGCAAAGGTCTTAGTATCTGTGTTCCCACCTCAAAATTCACACATTGACTCCCTAGTATAATACCATTAAGAGGTGGGGATTTTGAGAGCTGATTGGGTCACAAGGGCAGAAACATCTAGTTTCAAACAGAATTATAAAAATATGAATAAGTGGTTTTATGCAAAGTAAAACATAAAATTGAGATGAGATTGTTTATTATTGGAAGAAAAGTAAAAAATGGAAAACTTAGGATTCAGAAACATCAATGCCAATTTAATCTGTGTAGAAAGGTGACTTCAGAGAGCATGCATTAGTTAGCTTTTAGTAAATCCCCGTGAGTCCCCTTTGAAGTGATAGCTCTTTCTTTCTTGGCGAGATGGCTCCCAAATAATTTACTGCAAGTCATCAAGGTACTTCCTAATACTTAGGGGAATGTTGTAATTTAATTCTTAAATCGACAGGGTAAGCAAATACTTCAGTCCTTCATAATTATACAGTATTTGCTTATTCTAAAAAATCTATTTAATTGCCATTGTACATCTGATTTTCATTCTGAATGTTCAATAGAGTTAAAAAATAAAAATCTATTTTCCAACATGTAACACTTGGCCAGAATGGGAAACTTGTAAATAACCTGCTGTTATTTCTTGAAGATAAGCAAGATTATGATTTCTTAGTACTTTTAAGCTCCCAAGAATCTCATTTGAATTCCATATTTTATACTTAACAGAATCATTGCAGTGCAATCCAGTTTTTTCCTTCTTGCAGCCTCTACTAGACAGCACCTCAGATAGGCAAAGGACTAGACTTACTTTTGAGTCGAAGATGCTTTTTTTTTTTTCAAATATTATAAAGTAGAAAAGAAAATAAACATTGTTGTCAAATTTGTATAAAGCAGGAATTGAATAAATCTTTTAATAATTTGATACAGCATCTTCACTCCCTAAATGAGAGACAGTACAATCAGCCTGCCTTTAATCCCAACATCCTTATTGCTAAAGTGTATATTAATAATAAATCTTCTCTGGCAATAGGATTTGACAATTTGATAGTGTATGTCTCATTAGCGCCACCTACTGAGTGCCGCTCACATCTTGTATTAATAATTCTCCTTTTCAAGTCAATGGCTGTGAATATAAAAAGAACCAAATCAAAGCAACAAAAGGATGACAATAGAATGATTGTCTCCAGTATTTTATTTTCATCAATGTCATTTAAGTATAGTTGCAGTAGCCAGAGCAGTGAATGTCATGTCAGAAAAGACCTATTTTAAAATTTCACTTACATGAATATACTTAATATGATTAAAAGATTTGAATTGGCAAAAGCAAATTTTATTAAGCTATACCTGCCTTACTGATCTCACAGATTTGTAACAAAAATTGTATAAAATAATTTATATGAAAGAATTTGAAAGCCATAAAACATTAAAATGTAAACCATTGTATACAATTTAACCTATAATGCAATGGCATTTTCATTCTATTTAATTGTTTTGAAGACATTTTAAATGAGACAACTGAATTTAATTTGTGATCCAAGCTAACTGCTACTTTGAGGTTCAACTGAGCTTAGTGTTTGGAAAAGCTGAATTATGTAATTTCACTGGATAGAAATGTTCTACATTAGATGATTTAAAAATTCCTTTTATAATGTGTTCTGATTTCTATAAAAATAGGAAGGTTATTTTTATAGCCTAAAGTCATTTATTTTTCCATTCTGAAAATAGATCGAATCATACACACTGAACGTGGCAGATGAAGATTTTATTAATAAAAATAAATTTGGCAATTCAAACTTCTAATTTTGCTCAAAGTACTGAAAGATTCGTGAAGCACATGAAGAACTTAATGTCAGTAAGTATTAAGTTAATCGGCACTTGATATTGGTTAGGTTTATAAAATAAAAATATTCTATATGAGAAAAGATTCTCTCACAAACTTTCACTCTTTCATCATCTTCCTATAGATCTTGTCAGAAGTAATAAAATAATAATATAACATAAAATCATTAAAATAAAATTTAAATTAAGTAATTTCATGTATCTGATGAAGTACATTCATTACAGTTATTTTTCCATCATATACATTTTGTAGGTGGACCGTAGGTTTTGAGGACTCAAACAAAGCTCAATTTGCATCTTTTCTTATCTACGTATACAAGTATAAAAAGTAGCCTTACCAAACTTAACAGCATCTAAACATCTGTAGACATGTAAATGATTATCATAAATATAAAAGATAACTACTTAAAATGTTATCTTTTCCCATGGAGGTTCCAATGTTTTATAAATACAAATGTGGCCAAATATTGAAGTCCATCTCACTCTCCATGTGCAAGTATATTAATGTTCAACAGAAATCATCTTTAAGCCTAATTCCCTCCACACTCACATCTTCTTGGCCAGGCCTTCTGATTCCCCAGGGGTTTCTTCACACGAAAAGCCTATGACAAAGGAAAAGCCCTGCTCAAAGCCGCATACACGCAGTTGCAAAGCGTTCTGGAGAGGTTAAAAGACGGATAATGAATTTGCCAGAGAAGACAAGAATTTGAATGAGCCTAGGTTAGAAAAACAAATTATCTTGTTGCTTTAAAGAGGATACAGAAGTCAAGGCTAAGACCTTTTTCTCTGGTGTTGTGTAGAGGATCATCTCTACACTATTTTATATTCTTTTATTTTTTTCAAGTAACTAGGTGGCTTTGACTTTTTTGTGACTAGTAATCTGATATTTTTCACAAATTAGCTTTCATAAAATGAAATTATTCTCCTTAATTGCATGGAAATGATGGATCATGGTAACAAGTCTCTTTTTCAGAATTTATCATAACTTTACAACAGGTCAGAGCATTAATATTAGACTGCTACCTTCCTCAGATTTATTTTCTCTCTCCGGGTTTGTGTGTCTGTATGGGTGTAGTGGGTGTCAAGAGTAGAAGAAAATAAGATCAGAGTTCAAGAAATGTAGTCCTGCTAATATTTAAGAAGTATGGACTTGACAATAATCCCAATAACACAAATACTGGGATTGGCTTCCATTCACTTGTGTATACAATAATGTTTATAATAACAAGGTCACCACTTTGGAAAGAAGTTTGGAGAATGCTTAAGGAACTAAAAGTAGACCTACCATTTATCCTACAATTCCTCTTTTAGGGATATACCCAGATGATCAAAAATTATTTTACAACAAAGACATTTGCACCACAATGTTTATTGCAGCCCAATTCATAATAGCCAAGATATGAAACAGCCCAAGTGCCCACTGACCTATGAATGAACAAATTGTGGTATATGTACACAATGGAATACTATGCAGCCATAAAAAGGTTGGAGACTTCACATCTCTTATGTTTACCTGGATGGAGCTGGAACATATTCTTCTTAGTAAAGTATCTCAAGAATGGGGAAAAAAAAGTATCCAATGTACTCAATACCACTATGAAATCAATACATAATCACCTACACATTCATATGAATGGCAAAAAATAACCATAATCCAGAAAATAGAAGGGAAGAGGAGAGAGAGGGAAGGGGAGGGGTATATAGAAGGAGGGAGGGTATTTGGAAGGATGTCACCTAATGTGCATGATGCAATGGTACATTTCAAAACTATTAAGAAATGAGTATAATTGTGATGGATGTGTTACTTAGTTCAATGTAAGCATTTCACATTGTATACCAAAGCAGTACACTGAACCACATAAATGCATCAATGTACAAAGTTATGATTTCATAAAAAATAATAATAATATAATAATAATAATAATAAAATACTGAAAAAAATAATAATAAGGTCACCAAAGGTCACCAAGACATGTACAGAAACTCACTACACCTTGAAAAGTATATACCACTAATACATAAAGCTGGGAAAATGACTTCTTCTGAAACTATCAGAGAATGTGTGATGGTTTTCATGGTTTTAGTTCATATAATTCATAAACTCCAAATAACTATATTCAGTAACATGTTAATATAATCATCTCACACACGGTTTCATATTTTGCCAGCTCCAGTTCATTAGCATCCCAAGTTTCATATTAGCACTTTAAATGAGTATATTCCAATACTTCCTAAGTGGGAATTCATGGAAAAATGGACATCAAATTTTCCTTATAAAAGGGAGCAAAAGTGTTTTACAAATTAGGTGTTCACAACAGGGAAAGACATTAATCGGCTTTCAAAAGTTAAATTTGTCTCAAGCCCATTATTATTCAAAGCAGTGAGTTTTCCCTGGTAACATGTCACAAAAGAAATAAGGAATGGAAGTTCTAATTATAGCCCAGCAATTTGGTATGAGGTTTCAATTAATTAATCTGGAGTTTATGCACCCAAGACTGATTTTATGCACTACAGTTCAATTCCACAACCATTTCATAAATTAAAGAAATGCTATGTGTTTCAATAATACAGAGTATGATCCAGTAGATACTGACATAGGGAAACAGTCAGAGGATACTGCTTTGCTAAACATAAAGCAGTCATTAATTTTCTCCACACTAAAGCATGAGACAAAAGTATTTGCAATTACTTGTATTGCAATTACATTGTATTAACAATAAAACATAATGAAAAAACATTAAAAAGGAGTACAGAGAGGGTCACTTACCTTTGAAACCCTATCAAGCAGTCCTACATACATATGATCAGATTCCCGCAAGAGGAGAGACGGGAAAGATACTTATTTGAAGAAATAATGGCTGATTGTGTTTTCCAAAATTTGTTGCAAACAAATCCGCAGATCCAGACAGCTCCAGAAATCTCAAGCAGATGAGGAAACCGAGGCTTAAGAGTTGGTAGGTAATTTTCCAAGGCTTTTTCCATTACAAATCATATGCTTCAGATCATCCATGTTGCTGATTCAAGAACCAGAGTTTTTACCCATTTGTTACATTTTCTCCAAAGCTGAATAGAATAAGTCTGGTTTTCATATAAGAGTGAAAATATTATTTATTAAGAAACCAGTATGTCTCAGACACTGCATGAGTTATTATCTCATGTACGCTCTCATTCAATTGTACGTTCCCCATAGGTAAGAATTCTCATTTTACAGCTGGAAAAACTGAAACTAGCAGCATAAACATAGTGAGCTTAACTAATTGCCATTAAGAGTAGAAAAATACGCCTAAACTCAGGTCTTCTGGATTTAAAAGCAGTATTGCCATGGCACCTGGATGCATGAATGGGATATCAAAAAAATAGTTATATGTGTTATGCAACTGGAAATCATACAGGTTAAGAATATTCGAAATATGAACTCATTGAAAAGGAAGGAAAATAAGGCCTTTAATTAGATCAGGAAATTGCTGGCACCATCCAAATTACTAACAATAAATCTTAGAACTAATAACTCATAACTCTAAGTATGGTTGTAAGTCTTGGAATCATAAAACCATAGACTTGTAAAATTACTTACAGATCACAGAATCCAATACCTTTTTTTTTTTTTTTTTTTTGGAGAAATGGAAACACACCCCAACAGGTTAAATCGTTTGCCCAAAAATAACATCATTGTTATTGACCCTTTCTACTAAGCCAGTCCCCATTCCATTCCAGAAAATATGAATTATTCATGCAGAAAGACAAACCCAATTTTGGCAGGCCAGAGATTTCAGTGAGATGTGAATTGGTTAAGGGTTATGATTTATGAATCTAGGCAGCTATCCAGATTGCCTTATCTGAGCTGTCCTTCTGTGAAACATACGATTGTGAGTACGTAAACTGACATCTATTCCACCCCATTCTACAGTCATTGGTTATCTCATGAGGAAGAGGATAAATTACTCTGACACAATACAAAATACTGAGAATCAATGAATATTAGAGAGAAAAGCTGTATAGGAATCATATCCTCTTGTTTGCCAGTTGCAGAATAAGCCAAGATAGTTTGTGACCTACTAGGAAGAATTAAATGTAAATCATGCCTTCTTTATATAGTTTTTTGTTTGTTTGTTTGTTTGTTTGTTGAGAGAGAGAGGGACTCACACTCTGTTGCCCAGGCTAGAGTGCCATGTCATCAGGCTAGCTCACGGCAACCTCAAACTCCTGGGTTCAAGTGGATCCTCCTGTCCCAGCCACGCTAGTCGCTGGGACTATAGGGGCCTTCCACAATGCCTGACCAATATTTCTATTTTTCTTAAGTAAATATGGGTCCTCTTTGTTGTTCAGGGTGTGCTCAAACTCCTAAGATCAAGGGATTTTCCAACATTGGCCTCCCAGAGTGCTAGGATTACAGGAGTGGGCCACCATTCCTGACCAGATTTCTTTCCTTTTAATGGCTTAATAATACTCTGTGTGTATGTGTATGTATGCATTCACCCATAGATTGACATCACTTAGTTTTTTTTGTATTTAGACTATTATTGAATAATGTATGTATACATTCACCCATAGATTGACATCATTTAGTTTTTTTTGTATTTGGACTATTATTGAATAATGCTGCAATGAATATGAGGATGCAGATAGTTCTACAAGATAATGATTTCATTCCTTTTGAGTACATATCCAGAAATGGGATTTCTAGAATTATTAAGATAGTTCCATTTTTATTTTTGTGAAGTCCTTGCACCATTTTTCTTAATAGCTGTATTAATTTATATTTTCACCAGCAGCGTACAAAGGGTTCCCTTTTCTCAATAATCTTTGCAACATTCATCTTTGGTTTTTTGGTAATAGCCATTATAGTAGGTGTGGATTGATATTTCGTTGTGATTTTGATTTAAATTATCTGATAATTAGTGATGTTGCTTTTTCATATACTTTTTGGCTGTTAGTGTGTCTTCTTTTGAGAACTGTCTATTCAGGTCCTTTACACATTTTTAATCAGATTATTATTATTTGCTATTGAGCTGTATGAGTTCTTTATATATTTTGGATATTAACTCATTACCAGATAAATAGTTCACAAATATGTTCTTGCAATCTGTAGGTTGCTTTCTACTATGTTAATCATTTCTTTTAATATGCAGAAGCATTTTAGTTTGATAAAATATCACTTACTGTTTCTGTTTCTCTTACCTGGATTTTAGTGTCATATCCAAAAATTCATGCTCAAACCAATGTTGAGAAGCTTTTTCTTTGTGTTCCTTCTAATAATTTTCTTCTAGTAGTTTTACATAGTTGCAGGTCTTACAGTTAAGTGTTTCATTCATTTTGAGTTAATTTTTTGTATATGATGTGAGATAAAGGTCCAACTTCATTCTTCTGTGTGTGGATAACCAGTTTCTCATCGCCTTTTATTAAAGAGACTATAATTTCCCCATTATGTTTTCTTGACATTCCAGTTGTGCATCAATTAACCATATATTTGTGGATTTATCTGGGGGCTCCCTATTCTGTTCCATTGGTTTATAATTTGTTTTTATGCAAATTTCATACTGCTTTGAGTAATATAGCTTTGTAATACATTTTGAAAACAGAAAGCATGATGCCTCTAACTTGTTTTTTATGCTCAAGATTGCTTGGAATATTTGGAATCCTTTGTAGTTCCATATGAATTTTAGGATTGTTTTTTCTAGTTATTTAAAAAATGTCACTTGGATTTTGACAGAGAAAGTATTGAATCTATAGATCATTTTCGGTAGTGTAGACATTTTAACAATATTAAGTCTCCCAGTTCATGAACACAAGTCTTTCCATTTATCTATTTCTTCTTTAATTTTCTTCATCAATGTTTTTATAACTTTCATTGTACAAGTCTTTCATTTTTTTGGTTCAATTTATTCTGAAGTATTTTATTATTTTTATCATTATGATGAGTGGGGTTGTCTTGTTAATTCCCTTTTCTGATAGCTTGTTGTTTGTGTACAGAAATGCCACTGATTTTGTGTTGACTTTGTGTCCTGTACTTTTACTAAATTTGTTAGTTCCAATGTCTTTTGGTGTGGTCTTTAGTGTGTCTAACTTATATCACCATGTTGTCTTCAAACAGAGATAATTTTACTTCTTTTCTGATTTAGCTGCTTTCTTTCCTTCTTTCATTTTTTTTCCCCTTCCTTCTCCTCCTTCACCTCCTCCTCCTCCTCCTTCTTTTTTGACCTATTTCCCTGGTTAGAACTTCCAGTACTGTTAAACAGAAGTGACAAAAGTGGCTATGCCTATTTTTGTACAGGCTCTTAGAGGAAAAACTTTCCATTTTTCTCCTTTGATTACGATGTTAGTTGTGGGTTTTTCATATACAGCCTCTATTGTGTTGAGTTAAATTGCTTATATGCTTAATTTGTTGCAAATATTTATTATAAATTGATGTTGGATTTGTCAAATACTTTTTCCATGTCCATTGAGGTGATCATATCTTTTTTAATCTTTCCTTTTGTTAATGTAATGTATTACATCAACTGATTTTCATGTTAAACAATCCTTGGGTCCCCAGGATAAATCCCACTGGGGTGTAATCCTTTCGAAGTGCTATTGAATTTGATTTGTTAGCATTTTATCAAGGGTCTTTGTATCTATGCTCATTAAGGATGTTATCATGTACTTTTTTTTTATTTTCCTGTGGTATTTCTGTCTGGCATTGGTATCAGAGTGAAGCCAGCCTCATAAAAAGAGCTTGAAAGTATTCCCTCTTTTTCTTTTTTCTTTCTTTTTTTTTTTTTTTTTTTTTTTTGAGGCATTTAACAATGGTCAGAATTAATTCTTTCTTGAATATTTGGTAACCTGCTTTCAAAGCACTAAGTTAGAGCAGAGGGTACTGTTAATCCATGTAATATATAATATAACATTTGCAGATCGATTTTCACATGTTACTAACCATGCATGTTGCTTCTGTACACTGGTATTTCTTTCAAATCTATATTCAGTTCTGCACAAAATTAGAGGTTTATTCCCCTTATGGCTTAGACAACAGTCTTAAATGTTTTTAAAATCAGACAAAAATTTCAGGACACCAATAATGTCTGTCAAAACATTATACACGACTCACAGGGTTTAGTACAATAGTGATCAATAAATGTCAACAATTTTTTTGTACTACTAGTGGTAATAGTATATCTGAACTTGTTTTCCCCCCTTTATTTGCAATTGAATACCTTGAACAAGTTTAAGGAAGCAAGCTAGTATTGTTACCTCAAATTTTAGTCCACTTACTCAGGAAATTTAAGAAAGTATCCTAGCCACATTAAGAATCTTTAGGGCTGGGTGAGCAGAGGTAGATTTTAATAATTAAATTTACTCAAAGCCTCTCTGATGTTCTATCCCACTATTCTTAGCTGAGCAGAAGTGTTGTGGTATCTTAACAGACTATAAAGAAAGGGAAATTCCCTTTGCAAGTAGATTATATAAGACAGGAGGAGACAGGAGAGACACTGAAAACAGCCCTGGGACTTACATATGTTATTCATTCTTCCTCAAGGCACTCTCACTCCGGCCAACAGAAAAGTTCATTACACTGAAGGAAGAAGTGATTCTTCTTTGCTTAAGAAGGATCTTTAATTTATTAGTATTTTCTAGTCTGTATAATATAGAAAAATTAAAGAAAATAATAGGGATTTCAGGGTCTTGTTGTGGACAGGAGAAATGTTCTTCAGATCCTTCAATAATCTATATAAACAATCATTTGAGGTAAACACTATTGTCATCCCCATATGAAGAAAATGAGATTTAAGGGTGGGAAATAATTTGCCTGAGATCTCAAATGGGGACAAGTGGTTTGAGGAGAAGGAAAGAGAAGTTTATTGCTTTGCTAGCAAAATAGGAACATAGAAGACAACGGTCTCAAAATCCAAATTCCTGCTTCCAAGCAGAAACACAGAGCTTTAAAAGTTCTGATGCCACAATCCCATTTGGGTCCAAGATAATCTCATGGCCTCTGCCAAGATTCTTTCCATCTTCTGCTGGACAGTCTTGTGCCCTCCACTTGAATTAATCTCATCTTTGGCTAAGAAAATCTTGTGACCTCCTCCCAGGTGATTCCCTTGAACTATCTCATGTGGCACAAAGAACAAGAGACATTCCCTGCCCCTCCCGACCACTGGCCTGAGACAAGGATGCAGGTTTAATTTCCCAAAAAGGTGGGGAGACAGAAAATATTTCGTCTTTTTTTTTTTTTTTTTTTTTTTTTTTTTGCCATTTCTTCTATAACACTTCTGTCAGTCTGTTATGGTACCCTGTGCTCCTTCCTGCTAGACTGATGGCATTCGTTTATGCGATGGCCTTGGTGTTTCTCACCCACTTCCTCGGTATATACTAGGTTAGTGTTGGTTCTCTGCTTGGCCCTTCCTCTTCACGTGGAGATCTGACCAGGAGTACGGAATAAGGGCCAAACTCTGCAACACCATTCAGCTGCGTCTACCCCAAAACTCAACTGAGCTCTTCACAAGAGAAAAAGAATGTCTAAGCTGATGTCCCCCTTAATTTCCCATGTTTCAGGATCCCAGAAACAACCTAGATTGCCTTGCAAAAAAGTCTGTTTGCAAGCAAAATTTGTAAAAGTATAGAAGGGTCAGGAACTATTACATGGGATTTTTTTTTTCTTTCTTTCTTGCCAGTCTCCTTGATCAGCAAAATTTCTAATACAGGGAATAGTCTTAGAGTAAAAGTGAAATCAATGGTTTAGCTACAATGCCTTGGACAAGACTTTTTAAATACTTAAGGCATGATTGATGACCACCTCAATCAGACAACAGGCTTCTAAAAAATCATAAAAGTAAGATCTCAGTGAAGCCTAACCCCAAAACAGCAGTAAATATACACAAAGAGAGAAAGGTATGTCTTTAAAATAATTGCAAGACTCCTATTCAAACTAAAATCTGCTACACAGAAACTAAAAAAATGATTGTAAGTGTTATACCAACAAAAGAACTATTAGTTTAGATTAAAAGGGCCAGATATTGGTCGAGTTATAAAAAAAAAAAAAAAATTATTCTGCTTCTCCAACTTTTTTCCAATAAGAGTCTGAGGAAGCTTTTTAACTTCAATCACAGTCATTACTTTTCTTTATTTAATGAAAAATGGAAGATACTTTCATCTAAGAACAGAGGACGGTGCTACAGGTCATTGACAATAATGGATGTGGGAACAACTTTTCTTAAGCAGTAGGGTAAGGAAGAGCGGGGAGCAGCTTCCAGGGAATAGTACTATGCCTTAATCATGGAACATTCCTTTCCTCCAGAGTAGAGACAACTGAAAATATTATTTTCTGCAAGATTTCAGAATTGTTATGAACCAGTGACAGTCGTACATTATATATTCCTTTCTGCTTTTAGAGTGAAAGTGTCTATTTTAGTCATCCCGTCCCTCTATCACCTTGTATATTGATGTCATGAGAAAGATAACTTTGCCTTTTGTTTCTGTAGAATCTGGATTAAGAGGAACCATATCTGAGCCACATTCAGACATAATACAAATCACAAAACCCTCCATTTCAACCTTCATGCTGTAATTCTGACATGCTGTAGTTTTTTCTTTTGTTTTGTTTTTTTGTTTGTTTGGGGTTTTTTGCAGTTTATGGCCAGGGCTCAGTTTAAACCCACTACCTCCAGGCGCCCTACCCCTTTGAGCCATAGGCACTGCCCTGACATGCTGTAGTTTTGACATCCTGGAGTGATGGCAAAGACGTGTAGGAAGGATATCAATATTTGGGACGGAGGACATGCTGTAAAATAATATGAAACTGACCACAAACTTTTCCTATTCCTTCACCCGCACCTTTGTAATGTGTCCTTACAGATCCATCCAGAGGTAGAAGCTCTTTATCAAATTTTTAGCAAGCATGAAGCAAGAAGAGGCCTGAACAGTGCTTGTGCCGTCGTTGCTGCTTTTGGAAACCTTCAACTATTAAAGAAGCCTAGGTTGACACCCTAATTAAAATGCCCTGCCAATTGCCATACATGTGAGTCCAGTCTTATCTGCCTTATCTAGTGAGTTTATATTTCCTTTGGAAGGTAAGACTGGCCATACATCATTTACTACCTAGCACTTTCATCCTGTAAGCGCATTTTCACAGAGATAAACAGTTATATTCTGCTCTTTTCATGCCATAAATGTCGCAAAGACAGGCAGGCAGGCAGGCTCTCCATAAGGAAAGACCACCATGATACAATATCCACAAGGACCACAACCATATATCTAAGACTGACACTTTCTCAAAGAGATACCCTTCCTCAACCAAATCTTTATACATACTAAGGATGATATTTTGACCGACATATGCTTTATTCCCTTGTCTTATTACTCAATTGGATCCAAATGTATAAGAGGAAGATCGGTATTATTTATTTGGCCCCTCATAAATGCCAGCAGTGAAGACAATGCTGCATTTCTTCCGCAGGTGCAATTAAGGTTCAAGACAATTTTGTACATCCCTGACAGAAAACAGGAAGACTTTAATGTTTCTACAGGTCCGACACACTAGTGTCCATTCATTAGTGTTTGATGGTAGGAACTAAAGCAGGATTCCTTCATGCAAATGGTTGTTAGGACTTTTAGATGATCTTTCAGAGCAAGCAACACAAAGCAAACTGGATTTCTGATTCTGAAGAGATAAAAATGCATACTAATTTCTTTTATCAAATCATTCCGAGAGATTTTTGTTTTTTTCTTATCCAGCACTGCCCCTTGCCTATTGGTTACCAATACCTGTGTGACACAGTCATCCTCCGCTTGTGGAGATGAGCGATGGAGTTGTCTAGAGTTACAACTTTGGCAGATCACAAGAGAAAGAAAAATGAGAAAGGGAGGTGAAGAAAGTATACAATATCAACCATTAGCTGGATGGTGTAACAGGTGGATGCAAGATACCTAAGTTAGAAGGTAGTTACTCAGCTGTCTTGGTTCCTATGGGTCCTCAGCACCCACAACAGTGCCTAACAGATGATGAGGCTACTGGAAGATGGAAAAAACAAAAGATCAGAAAGATTGTTCTCACATTTTGTCCTAGATACTGGTACAAACAATCAAGGTAATCTATTACCAAAACTGCAGTTCCCTACCTTTTTCCTTAAAACAGAGACCTAATTGCAGATTTTCTATGTCTGTGGCAAGCAGTCAGCAAATAGGCAAACGTAGCAATACATCAGTTATTTCAAATGATGTGATAGCTGCCATAGCCTGTATTACAATTTCTTATAGTGCCCAGAAATTAAAGTTATACTTCATGGAAGTAGACAATAAGGTATCAAGAAAGTATTCCATGTACTTATCTTTGAGGACACAACTAAACTAAAGCAAAATAATAAATAAATAAAAGTAGATCATTTGAGATCTGAGGAGAAAACCTCAAGCCAACGGGTTCACTGATTTGTACCTGCACAATTCTCAGGTAATTGCAGAGACACTGAGAGTTTACTGCCACTCTCTTTGCTGGTACTCTTGGCTGCCTGGCTGATTTATATTGAAGATGCAAATTAAGGGATGATTATATTGGCCACATGCTCTCTGCTTCTGTTTCTTTGTGTTTTCTTTTGGAAGAAAGGGCAGAGATAGGAAAGCTGGGGCCCCAGAGATCCAAAAGAAAAGAAAAGGAGGGGAGAGAAATTTGCAGTGATAAGTGATTTCTGCTGGAAATCACTTCTCATGAGAGAAGCTAAGAGCTTGATTCTGGCAGAAGCAAACTGGCAATGAAGGTCAAAAATTAATCCACAGAAATGCCTGCATAACATCTCTTAAGACATGTTTTTAAATTACATACAAAACTTCTAGGAAGGATGTGTGTTATACACACACACACACACAAAAAAAAAAAAAAAATCAATTTTATGAGTCTTGTTTCTGTATTTTCACCTGATTTGCATGAGTCTGGATGAATAAGTTCCTTCACATATTTGGAGAACAATATAAATATAAACCATATACTTAAAAGTTATCTGGGGTGGCACCTGTGCCTCAAAGGAGTAGACTGGAGGTGGTGGGTTCAAACCCAGCCCTAGCCAAAAAAAAAACCAAAACAAAACAGTTATCTGTATATAAAACTATAATTAGAAAAATTCAGGAAGTACCTTTTACCTTTTAGCTATTGGTGTTCTAAATTAATTCACTCTCTCAGTTCCGTAATTAGGAAGTAGAAAAAAATGTTGTAATGACAACTAAATAAAAATTATTTGGTTGTTAAGGTAGTGTGCACATTTAGCTTAATACTGGATTTGTTATCTAATTTTCCAAAAGATTTTAAGGTTTTGTTTTTTTGTTCGTTTGTTTTTGAGACAGAGTCTAACTCTGTTACCCTGAGTAGAGTGCTGTGATATCATAGCTCACAGCAACCTCAAACTCTTGGGCTCAAGCAATCCCCTTAACTCAATCTCCTGAGTAGCTAAAACTACAAGTACCTACCACCATGCCTGGCTAGTTCTGAGCTCAAGCAATGCACCCACTTTGGCCTCCCAGAGGGCTAGGATTACCATGGTGAGCCACTGCACCTGGCCAGGTTCAAAATTTCTTACAATTTTATTTCAAAGGAATTGCAGGATAAGGAGATATTAATTGATTTCAAAACTGCTTCAAATTTTCATAATTAACGTATTTTATTAGCAACATGTCCTTTTTGACTGATGCATTTCATAATTTAAGAGTGAAAAGTAGAAATCTCATAACAGAGGATTTGCATTTGATTTGATGATCTCTAAGAGTCTACCTTGCTTCAAAACTTCTTGAATCTTAAATTTTTTAAATGTGAACTTTTTTTTAAATGTCCTTCTTTGATTTTTGTTTTTAGAAAATTAACAGGTTAGGTTTGGTGCCCGCTAGCCACATATACCAAGGGTAGCTGGTTCAAACCCAGCCTGGGACAGCTAAAAAACAACAACAATGACAACTGCAACAAAATATAGCCAGGCATTGTGGTAGGTGCCTATAGTCCAGCTACTTTGGAGGCTGAGGCAAGAGAATCACTAAGCCTAAGAGTTTGAGGTTGCTGTGAGCTGTGATGCCACAGCACTCTACTAAGGGCAACATAGTGAGACTGTCTCAAAAAAAAAAAAAAAAAAATTAATTAACAGGTTAAACTTCCAACGGTGATTGGTTAGTCCATACCATTTTCTTTGGTTCTGTCTGAACATTCTTTTTGGGGGAACTAGGCTTTGCAGTCTACAGGCATGAGGCTTTGCAGTTCAGTTGTGTCCTAGACAAGAGAAAAGAAATCTCTTCTTTTGCCATCAGCTTAGGCCAATCCCTCTGCAGATAAGCTTTTTCTGTGTGTGCATAAACAGTAACTCTACAAGAAATACAGTTTATTTTCTTTTTAGTAAAATAATGCCATAAAAAGAGGTATCCCTAACAGGTATCATTTTGAAGATGGTGTTACTTTTTCTTTAATTGGCTGTATATTTCAGATGAATGAATTTGAGTTGTTCAAGAGCGTCTTCTAACTCCAGCATTCTTTTAGATATTGATGTTACAATCATACTCCAGAACTATATGTGGAGTATAGAAATCAGGTAGCTACGAAAATAAACTACTTCACCGTTATTAGTAATAGAACAGATAATAATAAAATGAGACTATATTTTCACATTTACTCTATGTGTAAAGCTTAAAACATGTCAGTAATTAAATGAGATGTTTGCTACTACTAACTTCATTATATCATTATAAAACGTTTATGAAACTTGGAATTTTTAAGTTAGCCAGTGTTGAGAGGTAGAATTTTTTTTAGTGTATTTTTAATTACATGTTGATTAATTGATAAGATGGTTTTGACACACTTCAGGTTTTCTGGGCATTCCACCTGGTGATTGTTCTAGTTCCTGGAACTATTTTCCATCTTATTTCCATAAGCTGCATGTAAAAGCATTGTTCAAGGATGTATTTTCCAAAAACCCATCTGTACCATAATTTACATCCTCTCTGTTTTATTGAGAATTAGTCTACAGGTTATAGCATTTTCACTTCCGACGATTTCCAAGTAAAATCTCTTTCCCTGTAGGAAAAATTGACTACTAGAAAATGTATGGTTCTAGAACACTTTGAAAAGACCATTTTTCTCATTGCAGTGTATACATTTTCTATAATTAAAATGGTATTATGTGCTGCCGAGATTTTTGAGATCGTATTTAGAGGACTATGCTTTCCATGTAGGCAATGAATGTAGGATTATTCACTGTCATGCCACAGTTATTAATCAGTCATTTTTATGTAGTTTTATCTTATTCAGTGAGTGCTGCAATTACAAACATAAATGTCTGCTATGTAAATTGACCTCAGGGTCTGAAATTTATGCCTACTATGAAACATAATATTAAGTTCTAAGACAGAGATTCTTGAACAAACATTTCTTTCTATTTTAATTTTGTCACTTATTTTATTCAAAACTATACAGAGCTACTGTTATTTAAAACTAAACACAGAACTACAGTTAATTCATTTATAAATAGTGCTTTTATAAAGTTCTTTGACACACAACATTTTAACTAATCACAACAAGTTGTGGCCAGAGAAACCCTTATTATCTCTTCTACACAGAGTGAAAAATTGATGTTTAGTGAGGTTAATTTATATGCCCAAAGTCACAAACCAGAAAAGAACCCACTTGTTTGTGTTTCCCTTCTACTGAGACATGCACTTTTAACTTTGAGGATGTAATTATATTTGCATTCATGTAAACTATAACTTATTTAAGCACAAAGGTTATAAATTAATTATCAAAGAGTAATTCTATAGTTTGGTCATTAACTTGAAGAAATGGAGCGATTACATTTTAAAAATTATACTTATCCACTTTCCTTGAAATTTTTAAAAATTAAATGCTATAGAAATGTAGTTACCAAATAAATTTTTAAAATGCTATGGATAATATTGTGCATGAGTTCCATATTTCTTGTTGAGAAAAACATACCCTCTATGCCATCCTATAACTGTAGTTTCCATATTTAAGATTATCAACAGGTAAAAGTATGTTTAGACCTCCTCAATAGATATGAAATTATTTCAAAGACAACTTCATATCCATTTGGTGCATTTCCTTTTATCTGCCTGCCTTACCAACGACCATCTTCATCTTATATCACTTAAAATCATATTATTACCTTACACAAGTGCCTTACTAGGGAAATAATTATAATCAAATACTATAGTTATAGTCAAATACTAAGCTTTCAATTTTTTTCTTAAGAATTATTAAGAATAATGATAATGATAATTCATGTTTATCTTGAATTTCCAGATTTAAGATTTTTACCATTGACGCTTTCTCCACATAAAAGCACGGAGTAAAATCCAACTTATTTTTCTCCAACAAAAAGCTACTGAGCATCTAATATTTAATATGAACTTCATTAGGAGTTCATATGAAAAGGATAATTAAGATTTAGTACCTTCATAAAATCATGTTTCAGGGGGTGGCCCAGTGGCATGCCAAGAGGCTAAAGACCGGTAAAAATAGCCCATCCTAAAAAGAAAAAATATTTATTCACTCTCTTTGTTTAGTATTACTTTCCCTTGTTGCTAATGCACAGGAATAGTCTTTAATCTGATTTATTCTTATTTTTAAATTCTCTGTAGATAATACATCCCTTATTGCCTGCATCCAAGGTGTGCTGTTCCCGCCAATCCTCAAACATGCACTTCTCTGTCGTGGGTCATGTGTTCCTGCATCTTTGCAAGGCTAGTATTTTCAACTGAATGTCAAGCATTGTTTATTTTACCTTCTTAGGTACAGAATATTTTTCCTCTCATAAATATTCTTAAACTTTTTCTAGGAGACAGTTAAATTACTTAGAAACAGAAGCTCCTTTCTGCTTTACTTTTAAGATTTCTTGGATTCAACTAGTGGTGTACTTACTGAAGGGTTCATGTTGGCCCATCCCTAAGGAAAAACCCTTCTGAGTTGTCTATCAGATGCCCCTTTGCTTGTTTGGAAATGTTATTCTGCCATTATTTTCAAACTCTTGAATACCACCCTCATGCTAGTTGACTTGTGGTTGGGAGATAAACTGCTATCACTACAGGAAGCAAATACTCATGCCATCCAAGGAAAAAAAGCAAAAATGGGCAAAAGGCCATTCTTCTGGTTTATCTCTGGATTTTTCACAGGGAATATCTTTTGTTTAAAAAACCCTACAGGAGATTTCCCCATAACATCATTGCCTGTTCACAGAAAGCAATGAACACCTTGCTTTATTCCTGTTCTGACAGTTCTGGGGAACTGTCAAAGTCTACCTCCTCAGTAAGAGATTTTCCACTCCAGCTGTTAGGAACAGCAACTATTCTCAGTCCTGTGTGAATCTTGGGTATTGTTCCTTTTGATCCTTTCAAGTAGTTCTTTTCCTGGAAAGGTGTTTAAATATGTTACATCAGGTGGCTCACACCTGTAAATCTACTACTCTTAAGAAGCCAAAGCAGGTAGATTGCCTGAACTAAAGAGTTGGAGACCAGCCTTAGCAAAACAAGATCTCATCTCTACAAATAAAAAAACTAGCTGGGCATCATGGTGGGTGCCTGTAATCCCAGCTACTTGGGAGGCTGAGATAAGAGGATCGCTTGAGTCCAAGAGTTTAAGGTTGCTGTGAGCTATGAGGTCACAGCAATATACCCACGGCTACTGAGTGAAACTCTGTCTCAAAAAAAAAAAAAAAAAAAAAAAGTTACACTAATCAGGACTCAGCTGAATGAAGACCCTCTGCAGATCTCTAAAGCTCTCCCGCTCCCCAGGTCTCCCCAAACTATAGCCTGCCCTTTGAAATCCAGCTCCTTTGGCCTCCGGGATGCTATCTCCTCAACTGACAAGGTGGAAGCATGGCATTTCTAAGCCACCAAAGGAACCCTGCTTGCATCTACTTCTTTCAAGTCACTTCTTTTAAGTAAACATTACACATTTTTATGTTTAAAGATAGAGATAATATGAAAAAGTTGATGTGGACAATCTCTTTAATTCCTTACTGACCTGCTCTTCTGTGATTTCATTTGATCAGTTCCTGCATCAGGATTGTTAAGTACATAGCTAGATAGCCCTATAGTCATACATATAATTCAGATTGAAATATAAAAACTAATTTTTCTGACCAAAATGCAAATATAGTAAAAATTAAGAATATTAAAGCTAAATAACATCTGACCATTTGCAAAGATACTTAAAACTATTTCATATGAAGCTTTGGGGCCAAATAAGGTAATTTAAACTGAAGTTTTTCAGACTATTTATAAATGAACAGGCAGAACACTGTATATTAAAACCCATGAGATATGACCCATGGAAAACTGACAGTTGAAAGTATATAGAAACAATAATTATATTTCAAAACTATAGCTAGAACTTTAACATTAAACTAAGAACAATAATTCACTAAGGGATATAGGTAGAAAGTAATCAATTAGAAAACAAAGAATATGGAGTAGATAAGTAAATCTAAGATTGCTCCTGAAAATAACAATAAAGATAAACCCCTGACAAAGCAAATCAAGCCTAGAAGTATAATAAGACACCTATACATGTGTAAAGTTATATATTATCATTTAAAGTACACTGTGATAACTTATAAAACATAAGACAACCAGTAAAATTAAGCAATAAAAATTTGGCTAACAAGCCAACAAAAGCATTGGAATCAAAAATGTTAATATAATGGCAGAAAAGAAAACAGAGAACAAAGATGGTGAAACAAACAGAAAACAATAATATGGTAGTAGATCTAAACCCAAATACATCAATAGTTACCATAAATATAAATGGTTTTGAAACTCCAAATAAAAATTGAGATTGATTGACCAAATTATTAACAAGAGTCCTACTATGTTATTCCAATAAGTTTGATATTAAGATGAAGTGAAAAAATCTCCTTGAAATAGATGTTACTAACATCTGACTTCAATAATAAACAGGAAATAGGGCTATCCTTATATCTGTTAATATTAAAGTAATTGAATTTAATATTGAAAGCCTTCTCACAAAGAAACCTCCAGATGCCTTTGGCGGTAAATTCCATCAAATGTTCAAGGAAGAAATAACACTCCAAAGCCTCTTTTAAGAATTAGAAGGGAATATTTACCATTTCCTTTAATGAAGACAACATTGATATAGAAATTCTCAGCAAACATATATTTGTAAATATAACCCAGTGATATATAGAAATTAGTACATCACACTATGTGGGTTTATCTAAGGACTGAAACATGTTTTAACATTTTATAATCAATTAATGTAATTGAACTGTATTAATAAAATGAGGGGGAAAACCATAGTCATCTCAACAGACACAGATAAAGGCATTTGATTAAGTTTAATACCCATTTATAATGAAGCAAACTAACAAATAAAACATCCCAAACCTCTCACTCAAAATAGGAACAAACTATCTACACTTAATAAAAGGCATCTAAGGCATTTTCCATTAAATGGAAAATATTCCATTTAATGAAAGAATGAAAAATTTCCTCTATAATCTAGAAATAGGCAAAGCTGATAATTTTTGCTACTTCTGTTTAACAATAAACTAGAGTTCAATAAGACAAAAACAAAATAAGTATGTATCTTGAATATACAGTATTCAATAAGTTCATTAAAACAAAAATATACATATACATATTGACAAGGAAGAAATATCTTTATTGCAGACTTGATCATGTATACAGAACTTTCTAAAGAATGTTTAAAATTAAATTTATAATGATTAATATTTCTATAAAGGAATAAAAATGAAATTTAAATTTTTTAAATGTCATATGCAACATAATCCAAAAAACATGAAATACATAGTAATAAACTTTACAAAATATTAATAAACTTTACAGAACATTCACTACACCTGTGCAATGAAAACTAAGAAACTGTGCTAAAAGAAATTAAAGATGTTTTAGTTTAAGTAGAACAATAAGCCATGTCATGTCCATGGTTTAAAAGTCTTTTCAACTTCAGTTGCTCTAAATAGATCTGTAAATTCTAGCCAAAATCCTAGCAAACTTCACTAGAAACAGGCAAACCAGTTCTGTAATTTATGTAGGAATTTTAAAAAGATCTAGAATAGTCATCCCAATCTTGAAAATGCAAAATAAAAGAGAGGATGTACACTACATACTCTCAAGACTTCTTTAAAGGTACAATAATCAAAACAATGTGGCCCTGGCATGAAGATAAGCACAGGAACGATAAAAGACCAGAAACAGCTCTGTGCATATAGAGTTGGCTTATATTTTAGTGTGCTGACGTTTTCTTAACGTGCTAATATTTTCAATGGTGCTGGAACAACTAAATATCTGTACTGAAAATATAAACTGCACTTCTTATTGTGTCAATGTGTTCCATCCAAGGGTGGATAAATAGGCCTGGCCAAATCTTCAGGGTCTTACCTGTCATTGTTCTGCTAGAACTTTTAAGGAAAAATTATCTCTATTTTGGGGAATGCATCCTGGACTCACGTAGGATATGAATCTCATGACACTGGAAGCCCAATTTGTATTGTACACAATGCACCTAAAAGATATAGCTAGAGATATACTGATTACACTGACCGATTCTGTGTTATTTGTCATGAAAATAGTTACGACCTGAACTGGCGCAGAAACTTTTACTACAAGATGATTACAGACAGCTGGGGCTCAGGAGGTACTGCAAAAACCTTTAACTTTTCCCATCAAAATACCTGTCAGTTCCAGTTTTTCTCCTTCCTGTGGTTACCCTCATCCTATATTTGTTTTCTACATCTATGCCCTCCCGTACATCTATGCCATTCACCTGGATGGAGGGGAGTTCAATTCCTCCTTCATAGTAAAATATCATAGTAAATCCTTCACAGTAGAAGAGGAATCGACCTCCCTGATCTTAATATTTACTTTGTTTCATAGCATAATTTCAATGTGCTATTACGCTAAAAGTGTCTCTACACATCTCTCCATCATATCAATTATTTTCTCATGAAGTTGGTGTAGTATTTACAAAGAAGACAGCATGTGTGGAAAATAGAGTAAAATCCAATTCTGATCATTTCACTTCCTTGTTTGTCCTGCCCAGAGAGTGTTGAATGCATGAAAATAAAAAAAGGACTGGCAACCTCTAGTCCTGAAAGGAGAGATCAAGGGAGTAACAGGAAGGTGCAGTTTTCATCAGAAACTGGAACATTTGTTTATTGGACCTAAAGGATATAACAGAGAAAAGATAAGACACAATATATTGGACTCTAGAGAGACATCAGAGTCAAGCAGTGATAAGTTTAATGGGCTCTAAAACCCAAACACCTAGACTTCAACCAAATCCTCAGGATGAGTGAAGGAACATTCATCCTCACAGATTATGACCTTGTACACATTTCCTAAGGGTTGTGGTGAACAATGAATGAATTAATGTAACGACCTCAGCAACATGCTTTATACATAGGAGGTTCTGAGCAAATACCCGCTATTAATTTGAACTCTGACAGAGGCAAGGTGAAAGAATTTATATCTGGTGGTGCCCTTAATCTAAAAAAAAAAAAAAAACAAAAAAAAACAGGAAGTGGTACTTGTTAATCAAAACAATCGGGCATTTTCTTAATTATTGTATTTAAAAAATGTTTGAAAGAAACCAGATGCAAAAAAAAAAAAAAAAAAAAAAAAAAAAACAATTGGGCAGTGAGCCTAGCATGAAGAAAGTATGGGAAGCTTGAAACACCATCTATGGACAATCCTTAGAGCACTGGTTCTCAACCCTAGAAGTACTATTAAAATTACATGAGGACCTTTAAAATATACCGATACAACATTCAGTATCCAACCTAAAGGAATTAAATCATAATGTCTGGTGGTGGGACTTGGATATGTGTCTTCTTAAAAGTTTCTGAGTTGACCTTTGAGGATAGCCACAGTTGAGAATCAAGAAGTAATAGGAATGTAATAAATGAGACATTGTGAGGACTGAAAGAAGGTATTTATGGTTATTACAGTCTACTAGTCTTCATTAATTTTTCTACTAAGCCAGTAATTTCTAACAAGGGTAGTGAGAATAAGAGAAAAAGAAAAACCATACATTCTCAAGAGGTAGTTAATTCATTGCTGAGATTGGAAAGAATACAGAACTCTGTGGAATCTGCAAAAAAGGTATAGACAAAGAATCTGGAGTGGGATAATACACGGACATAAAATGGGTTCTTTGCAGATGGAGGAATGGGAGTGATTAGAAAATGTAATTTGAGCTTGAGATTTTGGTTCTTGAGGATAGTGTGACCTCACTGAAAACTAGTAACATGAATCCTGAAACTCGGGGTCTGAGATAGATGGAAGGAAGATGAGGACTACACTAGAGGAGGTAACTAAAATGTGCAGTCTTGAAAGATGATAGCATGAGGTGGAGTGAGGGAAAGAGAACTGAAGTCAGGGGTGGTAGAAAGAAAACGGGATGCCCACCACGCGTTGGTATGAGCCAGCAACATTGAACAAGAAGTCCCAAATACCCTATCTGTGAATTAGGGCAAGATAATGAACGTGAAAAATACTTTGCACAGTATTAATCATTCCCCATAAATGAATGATCTACAGATTATTAATTCGCTAAAATATATATTGGCCAGTTTAGAACAAAAGTTAAATTTTCTTTAAGCTTTGTGTGTTTAGTGTTTAAAGTGGAGAAAAGTCTGGCTATTATATCCAGTATGTAAAGATAGAAAATTTTCATTTAAAATTTAAACACGCCATTTACCGTCTCACACAATGGACACTTTTAATATCATTTGAGGAACTAGTACTAATTCCTGAATGATGGCAAAGGCAATTCGTGCCTATATTCTTTCTCCCAGTCAACAAACAACATTTTCCTTCCCCCCCCCCTTTCTATCTTTTCTTTGCCACAAACTAAACAAAAAAAGCAAAACAAAACAAAAACTCTTCTTCCTCCTACCAGCAGAGAGCGCTGGTGCTATATGCGGCATAACCGCTAAGACCCTGAGCCTTCTCTGGGCTCCGCGGCGAGAGAGCAGATTGAAATTGTCCCTACTCGGCGTCCGTAGGAGACGTGAGCAACTGGGCAACGATGGAATGGGTGGGAATTACCCTGAGCGCTGGAGCGCGCGACCGCCCAGGCGGAAGCGGAAGTGTCGGTGGCGCGCGAGTAGGAAGTGGTGGTTCCTGGAGTAGAGATGGCCGCTCTCGCTCCGCTGCCCCCTCTCCCCCCACAGTTTAAGAGTATACAGCATCATCTGAGGACGGCTCAGGAGCATGACAAGCGGGACCCCGTGGTGGCTTATTACTGTGAGTCTTTCCGAGTCGCCGCGCCCCTCCTTCCCTCGTTACACGCGGGGCCCAAACACCCCTCCTGGGTTCTTGGGGCACGCCCCGCCCCGCTGTCTTTCGACCTGAGCCTTGACCTCTGGCCTGCCCTGAGAACTCCGGGGTTCCCGACCCCTGGAAGCTAGAGCTTTTAGTGAGCAAGGCAGAAATCCCACAGCACTGCCGTGTCCACCACTTCCTCGCCTTGTACCTAAATGCTCCGACTGAACGGGCGCATGAACTGTGGAACACACTTTCCTGAGGTTTTCTTTATGTACACACGAGTCTCCTGTCTCCATTAGGAATCCTGAAAATAGCCTGGATATAGTGATTGAGTTAGATTTAAAACGAAAGCGAACGTTCCAAAGATAGTAGTGACACGGATTACAGAAAGGCCCGTTGAAAGCATGGTAATAAAGGAAAGTTAATCTTGACAGTATGCAAGCCCATTCTGAAACTCGTAAATGGTTAATTAAGACTGTGTCTGCTGCTGAACAAGCTCTTGAATTTAACAGTTCCCTTTCTGCAACAAAACTGCTCTCTCCCATTGAGAATTTTTAATCTTGACTTCTTTGAATAATACCTGTAGTTAAGATCTTTGCTAGCAATATTCCCACTTTGTGATTCATGTAATCCACGATTGACATAGGTTAACATGTGTTAAGTTTGTTCAATCTTTTTACTTTGTAATGAGTGTAGGGCATAATTGCAGTAATTTAACATCAACTTTATTTTTGTATTCTATGCTCTAACTTAACTGCGGCTAAACCAAGTGACTGAACAACTATAAATCTGAAAAGGATTTTCAGAGTTGCCAGGCTCAGTTACTTGTGTGCTCTGTTGTGGATATTGAAGGTTGAAAAAGTCTGGTCCACTTTCACCTGCTGTACTCCAAATATACCCCCATTGCTTAAGTGTACAAGGCCATTTCAGACCTCTGTATTCTTCACTCTCTTGGAATGTCCACTTTTTTTTTTTTTTTGGCACTTGGTAAGCTTATGATTCAGGATCTAACTTAAATGTCACCTCTTCTGTAGGCAGTAAATCAATTATGCTCTGTGCTTGACTTGATTTTGTTCAAATCTTACTGCATTATTTCCATTATACTTGTTCAGCTTTCTTAAGCAGAGTCCATTAATCATTCATTCACTGTGTATGTAGTCAGCTTTAACCTTCTACTGGTTAGCAAGGCACTGTGACTACAGTTTCTGCATTCATAGAGCCTACATACAATAGGGATAGGGACATCAAGCAATAAAATGAGTCTGTCATATTGAGTTTTACAAGTATATAAAGAAAAATAAGGCAAGGAAAAAGAATAAGGGAGTACAGAGTAGATTTCAGTTTCAGTTTACTCAATGAACACTTCCCAGAGTTGACATTTGAGCAAAGAAAGAATGAAAGGCAGGTCTTACATGATTTGGGGAAGAGTATTCTCCACAAGGGAAATAAAGAGTACAAAGTCCTGAGGCAGAGGCTTGCTGGAAGGAGGAGCAAGGGTAATTGTGGGTGGAATGGGTAGAGCAGGGAGAAAGTGATGCGACAAAAACAAAGAGGTAATCTGGTAATAGTGAAATAATACCCTTTTTCCTGCCTCTGTATTATCTTTGTAATACCTCAAGATCCCTTTATTTCTTGTGTCATTACCCTCTCCCTTTTGTTGTTTCTTTATAAACCTAATCCATTTTACTTTATTTAAAAAAAAAAAAAAAAAAAAACTCTCACCATGACAGTCCCCTAAAGTTGGAGTACCCTCAGCCTAACTTCATAGGTAAGTTTGAAATAAATTTTGTGTACTTGGCTTTACATCCTTATCTTTAGAGCTTTTTCAGCCCATTCAAGGCCAGTTTTCATGGCCACTATTTCACTGAATCTGTTCTGAGCAGGGTTAATGAAGAAATATTTTTAATGCTAAGTTGAGGTGGCCCTTAAACTTTTTGTTATGAAACATGGCATAGAAAAGAACATGTATAATTTACAAATAGTTTAAGTAATAATAAAATGAACACTTTACACCCACCACATTTGATGTCATTAGACTTTTAAAATGTTTGCCAATCTAGTAAGTCTGAAATGGTGTCACATTTGGAACAAAATTTGCAATTCTCTGAGTCTTAATAAGGTTGAATGCCTTTTCATATGTTAATTAACCCTTTTGTGAATGTTTTTCATCAATTCTGAAAATTCTGTACTATTAACTGTTCAAATATTGCTTCTCCTTTATTATTTTGATTCTCCCTTGAAATTTTGATTAAACACGTGATACTTCTCCACTTTAACTTCCTTTTATCTTCTCTGTGCGCTACACACATGTAATTTCTTGAAGCTTGTCTTTACCTCCATATATCTTATTATTTGACCCATGAGTTTCTACTTTATTTTTTTTATTTCTGAATGTTCTCTTTTTGTTTTCAGATCAGCATAACCATTTCTGATAGTTTTTACTGATGATATTTTTTTTAAACACTCTTATGTCTTTGAACAGTTTATATTTGCTATTTAATAATTCCTATAGCTTCTATATTTATGAATCTGTTTCTGCTGTAAGAACATTGCTCATGGTGACTTCTTTCCTTGTAAATGTGCATTAAGCATGTTAAACCAGTGCCCCTCAAATTGAGGTATACAAACAATTCTAAAGGAGTCAGTTTTTCAATCCTTAATTTTAATGTTTTCCTTCCTCAAATTGATCTTCCTGACAAAGTTTCTGTGGTCAGAGTAGCAAAGTAGTGTAGTGCACTCCTTATTTTTTCTCACATTCTGTTCACAATTGTCCTTCTCTACTTTAATGAAGAAAGGCTTTCTCTCATGTATCTGGAGTATTTTTATGGTGTTTTACTTTGAATGAGAAGGTCTTCCTGAGTGTCCAAAGGAAGCAAATTCAAATTACTTGTGATAATTGAAGCCTCCATTATTTAAGGTATTGGTAGAGCTTCCTATCTTTCCATATCTTATATGGAAGAAAATGAAGCAGAGCAAAGGATAGGCTTTGATTCTTAAATACTGGATGTGAAAGGTTCCAATTTAGGGGAGAAAGGGTGGAACTTTACGTTGGGGGGATACCCAAAGTCACCTGGAGATTTTCTTCAGAGGGTGGAGAATGATCTCAGAAGACCAAGGAATTATTCTCGGATATTATCAGCCATTGTTTGGTCATTTTGGATTTTATCAAGGAAATGCTTGGTAACAATTTGAGGCCAAGGTCATATGCAAGAGGGTTGGGGAGGATTAGCTAGATATGGCAGGCTACTCTAGATATGAAAAATACTCTTTCAGAGTATTTATATCTAAGGGTAGTGTCTCATGTTAAAAATTGTGCAGTGTTACAGTGTTCTGAATTCTCAAAATGAAAAAAATATTTTCATTAGATGATCTTAGCTCTTCACTCTTGTTCATTATTAAAGAATATCGCTGCCAGTTGATTACAAAAGTAAAATAAAGTCACTTGTGCTATCCAAACAATGAGCTCCTGTAGGCTCTGCAATTTATTGCTGTTTTAGAATTACTAGTGAAATTCAGAAATTAAACGGTGACATGGATTGACTTTCCAGTTGGAAAGTTGAATTGTATTTTTCTGAAGAAGTCTCATGTGGCTGATTGGTTTGATGTTAACAACTAACTTTGCCATTTGTCCAATATGGTAGACATTCTTCTGAACTAAGTCAGCTAAAATATTTAGTTCTGAGGGGTTTTCTTTTCTTTTTTCAGAAGTATATTTAAAATGGGTGATAAGATAAAATCATTTTTCAGTTCCCAATTCTTTCTCTGTCCTGCCATAAATGAGAAGGCTCTGATTGAAACAAAATGACAAATCTTTATAATGTCTTTTTTGTATACATGTTAGGAATTAAGAAAATGAATAACTGTAGAGATAGAGAACAAATCTTTTTTATTTTTAAACAAATTTTGAAGCAAATCTAATTGAATGGTCAGATAATAAATTGAAAATATTGGCTTGCCGCCTGTAGCTCCGTGGCTAGCGCACCAGCCATATACACCTGAGCTGGCAGGTTCAAACCCAGCCCAAGCCTGCCAAACAGCAATGACAACTACAACCAAAAAATAGTTGGGCGTTGTGGCGGGTGCCTGTAGTCCCAGCTACTTGGAAGGCTGAGACAAGAGAATCACTTAAGCCCAAGAGTTTGAGGTTGCTGTGAGCTGTGATGCCACGGCAGTTTACAGAGGGCGACATAGTGAGACTCTGTCTCAAAAAAAAAAAAAAAAAAGAAAAAATTAAAAATACTATTTTATGGTAGGTGATTATATGGTTCTTAGCCTATAACCCAGAAGGAATTTAATGAAGTCGTTAATTTTGCTATGGCAAAATTCCTTCTATTATCATTGTTTCTTTATATGAATGAATAAAGTTTTTCCCATGTTAAATTTACAAAAATGAAAGTGTGAATAGAACCCTGATACTCTACTCGGGCTCTTTATGAGAATAAATAATATTAAATTCAGATATTTAGTTCATAAGATGCTTTGCTAACAAAATTTTACTTTTGCATTTAATAATTATTGAAATAGTATGTAATGTTTTTGTTGTTTTGATCAATTATACGTTATAATAATTATAGACTCAATTCTAGAAGAAAATTTTAACACCTAATACCTTCACAGGAAATTTTGTAAAAATTTAAATTTCAATTTTTATGTACTTTTAGTTGCAGAGAAGTATGATGGGATAATCAAGAAAAGAAGTTTGAGCATGCAAATACCTTCCTGTATAATGAAATTCTGTAGGTTAAATAAATATGAGTTACCAGAAAAAAGAACAATGTAAAATTTCTGACTCTTAAAAAAGAGCTTTTTGTATTTTAAATTAGATTGTGATAGATATAAAGTTGCTATAATATTTTAATTTAAAAGAATTATGTGGTTTGTAATGCTAATATTTGAAGTACTATAGAAATCACATTTTTTATACTAATTCAACTTGTGTGAAAGGTATAAATGTCAACTGAAAAATGTGTTAAGGGCTACATTTCTACAATCTTAGAACAAATAAGAATTTTACAAATTCCCACCAGGAAGAATTTTTTTATGAGAAAAAAATTTAAGATTATTTTACCAAACTGCTTGTTGAATCATAAAACTTCATATCTCTTGTACCTCAGGGGCTTTATACACACATGTGTTGCCTTCTGCCTGGAATCATTTTGCCTTCCTCTTAATTTGACTAATTTTTTAATAATTCTGTACAAACTAACTTCTTACAGGTTATTTTTCATGACCTCTATAGGATGGTCTAGAAATTACTCTTTTGCACAATCTTATCACACTGTTAACATTTATTTACCCTTCAGTCTTCTTGATTCTCCTAGAGGGCAGGCATTGATATCTTTCTTTTACATGGCACATAAGTGGGATTTATAAATTCTTAATGCCTTCTCTCCAAATTGTATTAATATTCCACTAGAATGTAAACTCCCTAAGAGTAAGAAGTATGTCTTACGTTGGTAAGTGTCAAATTTCTAACTCCTAAGACAGTACCTAAGACATGACAGATACCTATAGATTTTATCTGTTGATTGAATAAATGAACTATACATTAGTTTCTCGCTTTTTAACATGTTGTCACTAATTAGGAAGGAAACATAATGGAAAGAATCCTAATACTATGTATTTATCACTTATTCCATTATTATGTTTATAACATTTTAGATTAAGATCATGCTGTCATGGTATGCACTTTGTGCCTTCTCCTTTCTAATACTTAGTATTTCCAAAAATGATTTATTTTTGGCCTTAATGGGAATTATTTTAAAAATTTCCTCATTTTAAAAAATTGTCTGAATATTGTAATATAGTAATTGATCTTTTGTTTTCTTTTTAAATTAGGAATGAATATTGAAATAATATATGTCAAATTATTTTTTTTTGCTACCTATGGAAGTGCTAACTTGCTTATTTACTTCTTTGAATTTTTTAATGTAGAAAGTATTAGCAGAATAGTAAATTTTCTCATACTTAAAATACCCTTCCATTTCTAGAAAGAATCCCTTCCATTTCTAGAAAGAATCCCATTAGTTTTTTTAATTAAACTTTTTATCTTGAGGTAATTATACATGAGATAACATCCACAGATAGTTGTAAGAAATAATACAGAAAGGTCTTGTGTTCTCTTTACCCCCTAATGGTAACATCTTGCAAAACTGTATTATAATGTAATAACCAGAATAAATACTGACATTGAAACAATCCAGCAGTCTTATTCAGATGGTCCCAGTTTTACCTGTGTGTGTGTGTGTGTGATACAGTTATAACGTTTTAGATTAAGGCATAGATCATGTTATGATACACACTTTGGGCCTTCTCCTTTCTAATACTTAATATTTCCAAAAGTAATTTATTTCTGGCCTTACTGGAATTATTTAAATATATATACAGGGGTGGCGAACACGCGGCTAGAGCCGCATGCGACTCCCGGCCAAAATGAATTTCGGCTCTTTGCCTCTTATCATTATTTTGTATACTGTGGCTCTTTGCCAAGTTTGGATTTTGTTATGCTGCTTCTGAGGAGGGACC
>CAUYPK010107381.1:0-12311 GCA_963574355.1 Loris lydekkerianus | reverse complement strand
GGCCTCAGGCACATGGCAGGGCCCAACAATTCCCTCTTTTGTTTTTTGTATGGTGGAAAAACATAGCCCCTGTCTTAGGTTGCCTGCTCTTGCAGTTTCAGTCTTACCCGTCATGGGGATAAAAACATCAATGGTTTGGTCCCTGTCTTAGGTTGACTGAATGCAGAGTGATCTTACCCTTCTTTGGGTACTATGAATGTAATCCACCGTGCAGCCTCTCCATATCCTGTCTTAGGTTGTCCCAGCTTTGGGAGTCTTACCCGTCATTGGTGCTATGGAGGGCGGTGAAGAATAATAGTTAGATTCTTGGTTAATGAGCCAGTGATATCGGACCTCGACCTGATTTAATTGCCTCTAACCTTTTTTAAGGATCCAGGGCCCAAAGGTGAAGGGTAAATAAGGATAGCAGGGGAAGAAGGTAGGGTGAAAAACAATGTAGGCCCATCCACAGGGGATTTTCTAAAATTTCTTTTCTTCTCTTTTCTAGATCTTCTTGGAGCGTTTTGATCTTGTTTTGCATGATCTCAGAAATTTTTATTATCTTAATAGCTCTCTCCTCTTAGAGATCTTTGCTTAGGACTATAATAAGATCATATGGGGGGGGGGGGGGTTGAGGGGGTAGAAGGGAATATTTCAGCATTCTTCCATAGAAATAAACAGGAGTTTGTTTGTAGGTGATGGGGAAGGAGAAAAGAGAGGGGAAGGAGGAGAATAACCAAGGAGGTGGTATGAAGTTGGGGCATCATGTGCCAGGAAAGGTCTCGTGAAGAATCCTCAGTGGAGTGGCCATAAAGGCAATCTCATGTTCAGTGTTCTAACTTGTACAGCTAGGCTATTGGTCTCTCCTTTTCAAAAATAAATGCATGTGTTCCCCCATACACATGCCTATTATAAGGGTACTTTTATTTTTTATTTCATTCTTTCTGAAATTAAAAAAAGGGTTGGGTTTCACATCTAAATTTATTTCATGAAAAACAAAACAGTACACCTCAAACAATAGAACTATCCATAGACTGAATTCATTCAAATTAAATACCTCAGCTCATATAGGGCATTGAACTTGTATGGTTGTGCAGTTGGGGTGTAGACCAATCTGAAAGGTCAGAGAATCTCAAAGTGACAGTGAGTTATTTTTATTTCCAGGAGCTCTCTGTAGACATGTTCTCCATTATATAGTTCCAATAAGATGAAAGAGCCATCAGTGTCTCAGCGTAGAGAAGAAGGCAAGATCTGGAAAGATAAAAAGTGCTGCTATACTCCCTATAGACCGGGTAAAAGAAGTCTGTATCCAGACAAGTGAAAGAATGGGGAACCAGGAGGTGGACCTCTTGGGCAACAAGTAATAGGAGGTGAGGGAAAGGAAAATAGCATAAGGAGTAGACACAGAAAACCAGAAAAGGTGAAGTTTGGTTTGGAAGGAAGAATACACAGATTACTTCTGAAAATGGCACTTTGAAACAGGTGAGAAAAGGCAGGACAGTGGAGTGTGAGATGCTGGAGATCTTTACAAGGAGGATGTGTGAGGTTCAGGAATGGGGACTCTAAGGAAACAGCAGGCAGGTGGCATCCTTGTTCGCAGGAAGCCTCAGGTGGGTTGGCCGTGTGATGGGCTAGGGGGGTGATGCTGTGGGAGGTAAAGGGATCATCTTGGGACAGGCTCCTAACAAGTGGAAGCTAGAAGTAAACACTGTTCTTGCACATTTCTGTCTAAGGAGAGTTGTGATTCAGCCAAATAGTTTAAGATACATGAAATGTGCATGCATGTTCACATCTCTGCATCTGTTTTTGTATTGGAGAATATAGCCATGTTAATAAGCTCTTATAAAACCAGGCATGTGAAGCTTTAGGTTTTAAAACATCTATCTATCAATGGGGGCTGAGGGAGGAGAGGGGAATAAAGGTTTTGTTAGCAGGAGCACCCTATCTCTTATGCTGTCATTTTCCTTCCCGCTCTGTCACTGAGGCCCTATCCCCAGGCAAAGGCTCCCAGGTCCAAGGACAAGTGGGTATTTGTGCCCCAGACTTCGCTGCTTTTTTTGTGTGACTGGCTGAGGAGCATGAAAGGAAATGAAAGTAGTAGTCCTAGCAGGTGGAAGACCCTAATGTCCATGTTAAGAACTGAACTTCATTCAGGCTCTGAGTGAGACTCACTGAAGAACTGGCCTGAATGGGATGCCAAGTATGAAGAGGAGTTTCAGAAGCTGAATATGCTGTGTCCTTGTAGAACAAGGAAGAGAAAGCCTGATAGGCTCTGAACCCAGAGAAGATGTAGGATTTCTCAGGACAAGGATGTCCCTAAAATGCTGTACTGAAGTGTTATTAATCTTAGGCTCTTAAATCAGGCAGACTTGATAGGTATGCTTGGTCCATCACATATTGGCATGTACACTGGGGCAAATCATGTCAACCTCTGAGCTCCCTCAGTCAAAAGATTAAATAATAAAAATAACAATATCTAGCACATAGGGTTGGTATGATGAGTAAATGAGTTAGTACATAGAAAACACTTGGAGCAGTGCCAGGTACAAAGTAAGTGCTATAACCCTTGTTAGGTTTTAAGCACACTGTTTTATATGGAGTATTTAATTGTCAGAACAATCCTATGAATAGGTATTATTATTACCCCTATTTTATAGGTGGAGAAACTGAGACTTAGGCAAGTTAAGTAATTTCTCCAACTGGTTATAAGCATAGGCAAAATCTAGAACCCAATTTCATAACTCTGTAAACGTATGGCATGTACTAAAGGCTTGGCAAATAATAGTTACTAGAGTGTGTTCCCAAAGTCATCATACATAGGAAAAATGGGAAATTATAGCTAAATGTACCTTTATTTACAAAATAATCATTACAAACTTTTTTACCAAAATATTTACAAAATAGTCTCTACATGTTGGCTGCTTCTTTCCACACACGTCCAAAGTCCTCTCTTCCACTCCTGGTAGACATGCTCCAGATATCTGTTGTTATGTAATTTTCCTAAGTAATGAGACCTTTACAACATCATGTAGTACAATCATTTAAAATGAAATTGGTATGAGGTAGCAGAAAAGTATAAATCCAAGTAATTGAGATAGACAGATAGATGTGGTTTAGTAATAATTACAATCAACCAAGTGTCAGATACATAAATGTCAAACTTCATGTTTGGGACTTAGGATATATAGATTGATGGTGCTGCTGTCTCTTAACTAGGTCATTGCATAAGAGATATAATCCAAGAGTCACACAAGCTTGAGCTTGTTAGACCACATGTCTTTGATATGTTTGAGTAGGACATATCAGGGAAAAGGATGGCTATGGGGGCCCCTTCTTAACCTTGGAGATGGACCTTGCCCTCTGTAATGTATAATGGACTCCTTGGAAGCAAAGCCAGGATCAGGGTGGTGGGTCAGATGTCAGGAGTGTAATTTGTAACAATTCTTATATTCCAATATCCAATGTCAAGAGTGAAGGAATTTTCTTTTACATCAGGGGTCTGCCTCTGTTTCTTCTCTACTCCTTCTAGGTCTCTAGCTTTAAGGTGTATCCCAGGGCCTAGAACAAAGTAGGGTCACAGAAAGTATTTATAACAGATTGTGTGTGCTCAGACTGAATCTACTTGTGCTCCTGTTGGGCAATATAAACTAAGGCAAGCTATTTCATGCCTCTAAGTTTCATCTAACTAATTTTTATTTATTATTATTATTTTGCAATTTTTGGCTGGGGCTTGGTTTGAATCCCCCACCTCCTGTATATGGGGCCAGCGCCCTACTCCTTGAGCCACAGGCACCGTCCCTCATCGAACTCATTTATAAAATGGGAATGTTACTACTTATCATCAAAGGCTGTTGTTAAGATGAAATTGCATAATATGCATAAAATCCTCTGTACAGTGTCTGGTGCACAGTGGACACTAATAGAAACCTGTTCTGTTCCCTGTTCTGCCCATCAGGATCTGACAGAGGAAAATTTAAAAATAAAAAGTTCATTCCCAAATGTCTCAAATAAAGAGGTTAATGATGAGGCTACATATGGTGGCTTGGATGGGATTAGGATATGAAAAAGGAAGACGAGATAAAAGATGCCAGCATCCCCAGGAAGGCTTTGCCATGCTTGGGTCTGAAGGCCAGACAGAGCTGCAATTCTGGAGCTGATGCTGCCCCATGGGAGCTGTCACTATAGCTGCCCTGATAGCTTCGTAGACACCAAACTGGGAAGGAAGACACTGGGAAACAGTGCCCCCTTCCGCTCTCTCCTCCTGCCCTTTAGGCAGAGGTCAGACAGCAGGAGCCTCCAGGGAGACCCAGCGCAGAGCAGAGAGGGGTGAGGATGGATGTGCGTGGGATGGGTAGACGGTGAATGGACACTGACCAGGGCACATGCCGAACAGAAAAGAAAGATGAAAACAGAAGAAAATACAATTCACTTTTCATGATTTAAAAAAAGAAAAAGTTTATTTCTTACTTCCTGGCCCTGAGAAATGCCTCCCCGTCAGGCTTCTAAAGTGGTACTGAAGGGATTTCCTTAGAACGTCATGTAGTTATTACAGCAACAGTAGTTCTGTGGGGCTTTAATAGCTGTTATTTGGGAAAAAAAAAAAAATGGTTTTCATGCTTAAATGAAAGTGGGAAATGCTGAGCTGAAAAAATTTGAATAGATTTATTTGCAGAAAATTTTCTCAGAGTCTTTTCTAACTAAGGAGCATTTGGAGTGTCTCTGTAAGAGATGTAATGTGCAGCATTTCCCCAATTTGTTTTCTTAGAGTAGTTGATGGGTAAATAATTCCAGGGAATATACAGAAGGAAATTCTGGTTTGGGGATTATATACGTAGCATGAAGGAAATACATGGCCTTCTTATCTCTCCTTCCAAGATACAAGCTGGGGCCCAGATTTCCTGGGCAAGAACCCTGGTTTTGTAAGTGCCTCACCACTTGGTGGTATGTAAGGTATTCTTTTATCTCTTTGATATGCTAATAAACTAGTTGCTGTGGATTAATATGGCATAAGCTGTGGTACCCTAATGGAGAGTTAAGCCACATAAATAGTGGTCTTCAAGCCAGGGGCTCTACTGACAAGGATTTATCCTCGTTGGGCCCCCTTGGGGCAGGCCAGTTATGTTAACATTCCTGGTACCATTTGATGAGTACCTTAAGTGTATATGACACAGAGGAATATAGAAAGAGTGTCTCTGTCATGAAGGAACTTGAAATGTTGTTAAACCATTCAGAAAAAATTTCCAGATAGCCCTTGATCAAATGCCAAATCCCATATAGAACCAAGGGGGGTTCAAGAATTGTTTATGGTTGCACGTATGAATGAAGAAAGCTTCTCAGAAATTGCACAGCTTCACCTGGGTCTCACAGATGATGGGATTTTTATAGACAGTAGAGGCAGGGAGAGATGTATTAGGAGAGGTTGGCATTTCAAGCAGAAGAATGGGAATAGCAAGGTTTTAGGAGGGAAAGCAGTGTTCCTTCAGTTGAAGGATTCATGGAAAGAAAGGACCAATCTCTGATTACTTTACTCCTGAAGCCAAACTGTGCTCTTGGTGTATTTCGCTTAACAGGGGCTTATGAACCTCACTTCAATCAGTTCTTTGAGTTGCTGATGGAATAGTGTGGGCTCAGCTTCTCCCTGGGGGCTATTAGTGTACTTTTCACCCTCTGAAAGTTAATTAGAGGAAATAATTCCCTACACACCTTTTCCAGTGATTCATTTGTAAGGAGCCAGTAAATTGGACTGGGGACTAAGGTGAATTTCACTTGAGATACTTTCTTTCTGCAGAGAAATTTCCAAAAAAGAAAGTGTGAGTTTCTGAGTTGTAGTAAAAAGTTTTTCCTTTTAAAATGTGTATGCACGATAGAACCCTGTGATATCGTAATTCATTATATTATATTACCTTAGGGGCCACATTGCTGTCCTGGAACATAAATTCTGCTTATGGCAAAATAAAGGCTCAGTGGTGCTTGATTTATCTATTTGGTTTTGCTAATTTTTCTCATCTTCTCTCTCATACCAGTCATAGCTCAGAGAAAAAAAGCACCAGTGAAAATCACAGACTTTCATTGCAGTTTTACTCTGTGACTATGGTTCTGTTAATGAAGGGAGTCCGCGTAATATGACCACAGAGTGGTAAAAAGAACAGGGTTTACCTTCCTAAGAATTTTACGTCTATGACTTGGCATCTTAACATATCCCTTCTCACTGTAGCATGTAGGTTTACATTTCTTATCTTACATTTCCTAAAACCTAAAGGAACAGTCTCCTTCTTCACTTATTCATTCATTTTTTTCATTTCATTATGTACTTATGGAGCACCTGCTATGTTCTAGGTGCCATCCTGGGGGAGATAGACATGAACAGATGCACAGAATTCCTATTCCCGCAGAACGTACATTTTACGTACTGAAAGGAGGCATGTGAGCAGGTTTACTTATTTTCTTGTGTATATGATGATTTCAGGTAGAAAATAGTAACTGTAATGAGTTTAAAGCAACGAATGAAGAAAACAAAACTGGGTAAAGCAAGCCAGTAAGGAGGGTTAGAAGGAAGGCCACATAAGATTACTTGGCAGGGAAAGCCTGTGTGTGTGTGTGTGTGTGTGTAACGTGTGTGTCTGTACGTGCACGATGTGTGCTGATGAGGCATGTGCTGATGGGTGTGAATTTGAGCTACAACTTGCAGACTACGTTTGCTATTTAACATACGTGATGACCTTGTGTAAGTGACCTTTATTCTCTAAGCACTGATTTTCAAATCTGAAATTTGAAATGTCAGTAGTATCTCTGTAACCTAAAAATTTGTTCCCTTATATTAATTTGAAATAGAAAAATATTCTCTCCTCATTGCTTGCTCTAAGGATGAAATGTAGTAACGTACATGCAATACCTTAGCACAGTCCTTTACATAAAAGTTATTGGATGAAGATGGAATCTCAATGGATTTGCTTAACTTTCTGGAGCCTACTCTTTGTATCCGTTAAATGGGAATTATTACTAACACAGTGTTTTGGTAAAAATCAAATGAGTATCACCATGAATCCATTCCAAGTTGAAGTGCTATATAAAAGGAGGGATGTCTGCAGGTCTCCCTTTATTGAAATATATTTTTCGACTCATCAGGACTGTCTGATTTCTTTATTTCACACACACAGAGGTGTACTGCCTCTTTCCAATCTCGACTGTGACACTGGCTGGAAATGTAGAAGTAGGTATGGATACCAGTGTTCCCTGAAGGTGAAGTATTTGATTTAATGATCCTGAAATATCAGAGCATAGTCTACTCCTGAAGGACATGGACAGATCAATTTCTAATGCCCTGTTGTACTTTGTCACAGTTGAGTATGCTTTCCAGCAATGGAAGGCAGGTGGAGGGTGGTAGATGATGGCATTTTGTTTGCACAAAGCATTTGTTGTTCAGCAATGGAGGCATCGGTGTGATTAAGTGTGAAAAGTGTGTACTTTTAATTTATTTCCTGATCCCAGTTCTCCCCTTGCCACCCGTCAGCTCTGCCAACGTCTCCCAGGGTAGTCTTTTGACAGATGGTATGTTTTTGCTTGACACTGATTAAAGTTCTAACTCCATTGCTCAAAATGAAGTGCGTATTAAATGTTGAACTAGCAAAGATCACTATACTTTTTGCCAAGAGACGTCATTTCAAATATGTTTTTGAAAAATTCAGTCTGCATTTATTGTCAAAAAGAGTCTGGGGATTTTGAGGGTTAGATAAAGCAAAGGACAAAGCTGAGATTCGTAATAATATTGACTTTGATGAGTAGTGATAATGCTACAGACTCTTAGTTGTAAAGATACTAGTGTTTTCATCCTATGAAACTCAGCTTCATCTTTGCAATTGACAGTAGTAGAGATGGTCATTAAAATTTAGCATTCCCTCAAATGCATTTCTTTCTAATTCAATAAAAAATGCAAATAGAAAATTATAGGGGTTCTTTTCATTCCAAGAATGAGCACGAGAATTAAATATGTCAGGTGTAAGGTAGTTCGTACTTTGTATTCTTTTTTCAAGCCATCTATTCTCAGAGGCTTTTACCCAATTATATCTGGAGTGATTTCAGAGATTTGGCCTCAACTGCGTCCCTGTTTCTCTGCATTTACATAGATATTTTTACAAAAAAAGTCGGATCTTATTCCAGTTTGTTTCCTGTAATTTTCATTTATGTCACCCCTTAGCACCTCAGAATGACCTTTCTAAATTATTTTTTCTGAAACTCATGAGATGCTTCCTTTCTGCTGCTGCAGATGGCACAGAGATGGTTGGGTCTTTTTATGTTCCTCTTAGCTTCTTAGGGTAGATGGATTTTAGTCCAGGCATTTAAAATCCAATTGTGTTTTTATCAGGTGTTTTATAAATCATAAAATTGCTAGTGTGTTAAATAGACATTTTTGATTCAGCCAGATGGGCCATTCATTAAGCCCATCTGAGGTTGGCAGACAGGCTTTCAAAAATGAGAAGATGAGTTTGGGTCTTTATGTGTGGTTTAATGGTGTGTTTGTGCACACACGTGTGCATCTATGTGTATGCACGTGAGGACAGGATTCATGTAGTTGGAGGTAAAACAATATTTGTTTTATAAGAGTGGCTAGAAAAGACTTGCAAGAAAATTTATGTATTAATTTCATTAAATAAATAGTTACTGGGTTCCTGCTTTGTACCAGGCACTGGGGATTCACAGTGAACAGAACAGATGCAGCTGGTGAGCCCTCATGGAGCCCATCATCAATGGGGATTTGGAGGGATGGAACAAAAGGAAAATTTAGTGTTTTTGCCAAGCAGTTTAAAACATGATATCACCTTGTTTATCACAGTTATACAATAAGTCAATGATATTAATGTTATTCTCACTTCACCAGTGAGGGAAATTGAGACTCAGAAATTAATACCAATTGCCCAAGGTTATACCATTACCCAGAAGCGGATCTAGGATGGTCTGACTCCAAAGCCTATACCTTTTCTACCATACTGTGCTATGCATTTCTTTTTAGAAGCCAAGAATAAGTTCTTACCCATGATGTATGCTGTTACCAACCCGTGCAGGCAGCCACTGATTTATCAAGGCTTTTTACTAAAATTAAGGACCATGCTCTGGGTAGTATTAAAGAGCTCATGTTTGCCCAAACTTACGGCTTTTTCTATGTTCCCATTTAATTGATCACATGAAAAAAGATGTAAAAATGGGATTAGACTGCTCAAGTAACAGGACATATGGCTGTGTGCCTTGTGCTGAAAGGTTTGATTCAGCTGAGACCTGTTGTGGGTAAAATTTTGATATTTTGTGAAGGATGTTTAAAGAACTGCCACCTCTCCTAATGATGGGGGTGTTTGGATTATTTTTCAAGACTTCATTTCTGCATATACTGAAATCTTTGAGGATCTAAAACAAATGCATGCATACCATAGTATGTATTTTTTAACTGTGCCGGATGGTGACATTGAATCTGGCTTGAAAGACTATTGGTGTGGGACTTGACATGGCAGAGGAAATCTATCTTTGCAGTCATCTCTGAAAAGCAAAACTGAGCTGTGAAATCCTGTTCCATTCAATCCATCAAACATTTATGGAGTGATTACTATCTGCCAGACTTTATGCTAAGTTCTGAGGATTCAGAGATGAATAAACCACAGTTTTTCTTTTCCCTTTAGGAGCACAAGTCCAATGGGTAAGGCCTCCACATGAAAATATAGATTCTTTTCTAAGGTGATGAGGGCAAAAATTTAAAAACATATGGTATTCTTAAGTAGTCATGAGGCTGCAGAGATTAATATAGGAAGAAAGACTTCCTGAAAAGAGGAGATATCCTGGGTTTTGCAGAATGACAGAAAATAAACCAGATAATTACCAGACAGGTATTCCAAGTAGTGAAGAAAGAATTTATAGTGGGGGAGGGGGGTGTCTTTAAAATATAATTTTGGAAATATTAAATATGTAGAGTTCTATATTAATGCAAAAATGTGAAAGAGGGAGGTGATGATTATAGAAGATGAGAGTTAACACAGACCAGATCATAAAGAACTTTGTATTGCATGATACAGAATTTATATAACAGTTGTAAGCAAGTAGGTCTAGAGTTGCTTTAGGTGAAATTAGGGGCAGAAAACTCACATGAAAGGTGAATGCATTACTTCAGGTAAGAGAGTGGTTTGAATTAAGATGATGAGGACATAGAGGACAGACTTGGCCTAACGTAGTTCCTGGAGATTGATGGATTTGGAAGTGTATGAGTGAAAGGTCATCAGAGAATGATGTTCTGGTTCTGACTCGGGACTGGCTGGGTAGATGACAATGTTACTAAGAGGCTTCTGGGAAAGGAGAGTCTGGTAATGGGGGAGGTGAAGATCATTTGTTCAATCTGGACAGGTTGAGTGAAGGAACTTTAGAAACCATAACAGAAATGACTAGGGGGTGAGTAAATGGATATGTCTGAGGACTGGGTGTAGAGATCTGTGTTTGGGGTTGTCAAGACAAGAGCAGCATTTAAAAATATTGTAAATACGTGAATTTACCTTTGAAGAGAACAGAACTGAACTCTAGCTAAATCAATATTTAAGGAATTTAAGGAAATAAAAGTGCATATAGGCAAGGCAACAAAGGAGTAGATAAGTGGTAGGAAAAACAGCAGGAAGGCATTTTTCTTAAAGTGATGGAGGCAAGATTTTCAAGGAGGAGAGAACAGAGAACTGAGAGGTTAAGTAACATTATTGTAAAATGTCACCTGGTTTAGCATTTAGGAGCACACTGTGACCCTTACCAGGGACAGAGTCAGGAGGTGAATGAGAGGTGAGGAAGTGAAGACAGTAGGTATAAATTAGTTATTCAGAGAGCTTGGATGGGAGGAATTAAGGGAATGGGTGGTAGTAATAGAGGGATATGGGTGGGGAAGAGGGAGGAGAGGTTGACATGTATCAGGGAGGGTGAGACTTGAGTATACCTAGATGAAAACAAGATTTTAACAACAACCCATGCGCTGAAGACCAAGGAAATACTTAGATAGCATATGGATGTCTTTGCTATGTATAGAGTACAGGTCTTGAATAAAACAAGACTTTTTCACCCTATGAATCATGATGGTGTAAAAAATGATGGGCTTCCCAATGCGATAGAAGTTTGTGAATGGAACAGGGGGAAGGATACTGAGGGAGTTTATGTTACTGGCCTCTTTTTAATAGGTCACATTGGGACTTAAGGGCATCTGTTTAATATAAAGGAGGATGAAAATTGGAGTCAGAATGTGATTAAAGAGATGGGAAAAGAAGCTTCCTAGAAATTAGTTTTAAAAAACTAATTTGAAGTGTTAAAGATCCAGATGGAATTGGAAAGCACACATTTTCTGCAACATCCTGTGGCCTAAGGAAGTCATCTTGCCCCAGCAGCACACGGTCGGCTCTGCCAAATCAGAGAAGGCAGAGAAGGCTGACCAGAGAACAGAGCTTTGGCTGGGGTGGTGAGGCATGTCTGTTTAAGTCACACACTGTGGAGCTTATCTAGGACAGAGAATCAGAAAACAAAAGAGTCAGGGAAGGTTTTATAGTTTGAAGAGCAGGTATAGTTTGAGAAAAGGAAGTAGAGATCTGGAAAGAGAGAAAACTGTAGTCAGGAACACAGGAACCAGGGTACTGGACTTAAGATTCCTGATGTGGATTATTTCAAGGTGACAGCAGCACCCAATAGGTGCTTACGAGAGGAAGACACCAAAGCAAGGAGGAGGTAAAGATTATTAAAATTGAAGAGGTCAAAAACTTTGAAAACAGAAAGATGGAGACTTTACCTCTTTCATGTTTACATGGATGGAGCCGGAACATATTCTTCTTAGTAAAGTATCTCAAGAATGGAAGAAAAAGTATCCAATGTACTCAGCCCTACTATGAAACTAATTTATGGCTTTCATATGAAAGCTATAACCCAGTAATAACCTAAGAATAGTGGGAAGGGGGAGAGGGAGGGGAGGGAGAGGGGAGGATGAGCAGAGGGAGGGTAATTGATGGGACCACACCTACGGTGCATCTTACAAGGGTACATGTGAAAATTACTAAATGTAGAGTATAAATGTCTGAACACAATAACTAAGAAAATGCCAGGAAGGCTATGTTAACCAGTGTGATGAAAATATGTCAAATGGTCTATAAAACCAGTGTATGGTGCCCCATTATCAAATTAATGTACACAGCTATTATTTAATTAAAAAAAAAAAAAAAAAAAAAAACAACTTGAAAATATAGTGGTGAGTGGGTCATCCATAAGGTCATTGAAATTACTTAGGGTAAAGCCAAGAGTTGGGGTAAAATCATGGGAGTAGCTATTAATATATACCA
>CAUYPK010107379.1:0-13704 GCA_963574355.1 Loris lydekkerianus | reverse complement strand
ATATTTGCATATTTTGAATCAGACAAAAGCTTGATAACTAGGATCTATAGAGAACTCAAATTAATCCACATGAAAAAAGCCAACAATCCCATATATCAATGGGCAAGAGACATGGATAGGACCTTCTCTAAAGAAAACAGATGAATGGCTAACAAACATGAAAAAATGTTCATCGTCCCTATATATTAGAGAAATGCAAATCAAAAACACCCTGAGATGCCATCTAACCCCAGTGAGAATGGCCCACATCACAAATCTCAAAACTTCAGATGCTGGCGTGGATGTGGAGAGAAGGGAACACTTTTACACTGCTGGTGGGACTGCAAACTAGTACAACCTTTCTGGAAGGAAGTATGGAGAAACCTCAAAGAACTCAAGCCAGACCTCCAATTTGATCCTGCAATCCCATTACTGGGCATCTACCCAGAAGGAAAAAAATCTTTTTATTATAAGGACACTTGTACTAGACTGTTTATTGCAGCTCAATTTACAATCGCCAAAATGTGGAAAACAGCCTAAATGCCCACCAACCCAGGAATGGATTAACAAGGTGTGGTATATGTATAACATGGAATACTATTCAGCTATTTAAAAAAATGGAGACTTTACATCCTTTGTATTAATCTGGATGGAAGTGGAAGACATTATTCTTAGTAAAGCATCACAAGAACGGAAAAGCATGAATCCTATGTACTCAATTTTGATATGAGGACAATTAAGGACAATTAAGGTCATTGGGGGGGAAGGAAAAGCAGAGAGAGGGAAGGAGGGAGGGGGGTGGGGCCTTGGTGTGTGCCCACCTTCTGGGGGCAAGACACGATTGCAAGAGGGACTTTACCTAACAAATGCAATCAGTGTAACCTGGCTTATTGTACCCTCAATGAATCCCCAACAATAAAAAAATAAAAAATAAATAAATAAAATTAAAAAAGAGTAGTTGGACCTACAGGCACATGTAAAAAAAAACATAAATAAATAAATAAGCCCCTTCCACTGCCTAGTCAGTGTTCCACATCTCAGCTACAGCAATTCTCCTAAAACTTTGCTATCTCCTCACTCCTTTACTCAAAACCCTCCAACTACTTTCATTCTTACCCAGAGCAAAATTCAAATGAGAGCCACAAGGCCCAACCTGAGCTGCCCTCTGGCCCAACCCAACTTTCTGGCCTTGCCTTCTACACAGGCTCCCTTATTCACGACTTTCCAAGCCACACTCCCCTCTCTGACGTCTCTGGAATCCACCAACATGCTGCTTGTGAGACTGTACAGGGATAAGACTTGGGCCTCACTTCTGACAGGAAGGGGAGGCAACATGGGGCAGCATGACCCAGCCTAATTTAATTGTAGAAGAGCAAAAACAAATGACCTCCCAGCTGCTGGAATTCAGCTCATACCCATATAAAGAGGGGCCCAACTGTCTGTCTCTTTTTGTTTGTTGAGACGGAGTCTCACTCTGCTGTGCAGGCTACAGTGCCATGGTGTCAGCCTAGCTCACAGCAACCTCAAACTCCTTGGTTAAAGTGATCCTGCTGCCTTGGCCTTCCACGTAGCTGGGACGACAGACTAATTTTTTTTAGTAGAGATGGGGCCTTGCTCTTGCTCATGCTGATCTCCAACTTTCTGAGCTCAAGTGATTCCCCCATCTCGGCCTCTCAGAGTGGGAGATTGCAAGCGTGACCCTTAGCACCTCACCCAATTCTCTGTCTTTTGAGTAACATCTTCCAGAACCAAGATGCTGACACCAACTGGTAAGGAACCTGGCTGCAAAGAAATCAGACCTGTCTGGATCTAACTACCTCAAGCCAAAATAGACCCCCATACTGACCTTACCCTGACCTTTCCCTCATTATAACCTCACTTTAACCCTAACAGTCATGCCCAGGGTGGAGATTTAAAATGCTAATGATACTTGTGATGCATAAAGAAGCATGACCACTAAGTACACAGCCACCAACAGAACCCCACCTCCACATGTAAGGACATCAAACTGACACCCACCTTCCTTTTTACAACTCCATATTTCCTCAGCCCTTGTTCAGAGACCCAGTCTGGCTGCCCCCTTAATCAGCACTGTCTCCCTTTTGTTCAGCCAAAAGCTCCAGGAAAGCCCTGCCTGTCTTTCTGGTCTTGTGCCAATTTCTATTGACTTGGGGACCAAGAACTCAAGGTCTAGTATCACCTACACTTGTTCTTCCCTCTGCTCCTTCCCTCCCTCCAGGTCTCTTCTCAAATGTCACCTTTATAGAAAGGCCATCCCTGAACCCTCATAGAGAAAAGAACACTCTTCTCTCCATTAACCATTTTGCTCTTAGCCCTGATACTCACATCCGTTCATTCATCCACTTACTGCCTGTCTCTCTCCTCAGGGATACAAGCTCCATGAGATTGTCCTTTCTATTGTCACTGCACTATCCCCAAAGCCTAGACAAGTTTCTGGCCTATAACAGGAGCTAGATGGATGGGTGGATTTATGGATGGATACCAAGAATTATAACAATGAAAGACGTGCACAGCAGAGACATAGACAAGAGGAAGAATGACTAAGACAGGGTCACTGTGCTTTATATGCAAGTCACTTGGTGATGTGAAAGCAGGTAGTGTGATCACACGTAGAGAAACTTTGCAAGATGGACACCATCACCATCTAGGGACTGGAAGGACAAGGAAATTAACCCAGGGGCTTAGCTTGCACATCCCTGGACTGCATGGGAAGTGACCCACGTTCATTCCTGTCAGTTACCTAGTTTTATGAAAGAAAAGGCAGACCATTTAGGACAGAAGAAATGTCTAAATGAAATCACCTTAGCTTTTTATGTCAATTTTAAAGTTAAAAACCAAATACTTACAGTTCTGGGTTCAAATGTATACAGAGCTCTGAAGACTTTAACTTGCCCTAAAAAAGAGAGGGGGGAAAAAAAGATCAATTCTTTCATTTCTGAATCTGCTCCCAATAGCATTTTCTATTATATTCTTCAGAATTTCTTTAGTAAATGCCCACGTGAGAAAGGTACTTCAGAATTAAGCACCTTTGCCACCCGGAAGGCCTTTTGAAAATACTGCTTCATTTCCTCTTAAAAGCAGGAGCTACTCAGTTATTTCTACTTAGGTTTTGTCTTATACAAAGTCCTTCCAACCTTAACACCTAAGTTTACAAATATAAATGTAAGCATCTTAACGTAAGGAAATAATGTGATGATTTGCACTCTTCTGAAATCAATGGCTTAGAATTTTATATTTTCCAAAAGAAAAGAAAATACCATGGCACAAGAAGAAAGGACCTGTTGGAGAAGCCTGTGATTTTTATTAAATCCCAAAACAGAGAAGAAGATGCAATGACGGAGCAAGAAGGCCACAGTCTTGAGCTCCTGCCAAATAATGTCTCTTTACATGCCCTTCTGCAGCATCTCTGTAACCCTCTGGATTATAACCACTGATTTGCTGGCCTATCTCAGTTGAGGGCAGGAATTCTAACTTGTTCAATTTTCCCACACCTACTTGGTATACCATATGAACTGTAGAAAAATTTGTAAAATGAATATAGTCATCCCTCAGTATTCTCAGGGGATTGGTTCCAGGAGTCCTTTGGATATTAAAATCCATCAATGCCAACAAAAAATGTTGGAGAAACAGAAATAAACAAACAAAATCCACTGATGCTCAAGTCCCTAATACAAAATGACATAGTATTTGCACATAACCTATATAACATCTTTTGATATATTTGAAATCATCTCTAGATCACTTATAATACCTAATACAAGGCAAATGCTGTGTAATTGTATTTTTTTATTACTGTATTGTTATTTTTTACTGTGTTTTTTTTCTCCAAATAATTTTGTTCCCCAGTTGGTTAAATCCACAGGTACAGAACCCGCAGATACAGAAGGCCAAGTGCACGTAAGTGAAAAGAACAAGTACAGGGAAAAGTGCACAAATAACAGGATACTGTGTAAGTGAAATACCAGGTCAGACAATTAAGTTCGAGAAGTCATCCCAGAAAAAGTGCTACATATCTCACAGCTCAATATCACCATGGCCACCTCCAAGATACTCACCTTGGGAAGCTATATACCTACACCAGCACCTTGTCCACCCTTCAGGGCAATTTTGGAACTCTTTTTCTAGAATAGTCGTCAGAACCGTCATCATAGAAGTCTGACAATTAAGTTCCTGAACTCATCCTAGAAAAAATGCTACCTACATAATCTCATTGCTGAATATCACTACAGTCACCAGATGGCCAAAGGCAGTACTTCAAAGGTGACCTTAGTGATATTCAGCAAGGAATTATGTAGCACTTTTTCTAGGATGAGCCTGCAAACCTACTTGTCCAACCTCATAGGCCAGACACAGAGGCACAAACACTGAAGATCTCACTCATACGTATAATCTAAAAATGTTGAACCCATAGAAACAGAGTAAAATGGTGGTTACCAGAGGCTGGGGGGTGGAATGACTAAGGAAATACTGGTCAAAGGATATGAAATTTCAGTTAGACAGGAGGAATAAGAGAATTCCTATATCACGGTGACTGCAGTTAATAACAACATACTAAAAAAAATAAATAAATAAAATCACAATATACTATATACTTCAAAATGCTAAGAGAATAGATTTTAAGTGTTCTCCCCACAAAAGTACATGCAATAATGCGAACGCTAATTTGCTTGATTTAGCCATTCCATCATGTACATATATCAAAACATCATGTTGTATACCATACTAAACATATATAATTTTTACTTGTCAGTGAAAAAATGCTACAGTGACACCAAAAGTCTATAAAAAAAAAAAAAAAAGGAAAGAAAGAAACCCAAATTATACAGCAATAAGCCAAGTACCATTCTGTTGATATAAATAAGACACACACACACACCCTTTAATGACAACACCAGTTGTGGGGGGTCCATCACATTCTACTTTACATTTATTGTTTACATTCATTACACAGACTATCTACTACTTTTATAATCAATGAAAACAGTAACAATATGGTTTGGGGCAAGGAGGAATCATTCTCATTCTTCTAAGCATCTTCCTTTATAAGAACAGCTCGGATACCTTGTGACTTAGGGTGTCTACAAGAAGACACTGTTTTGCCATCAGATGTCTAGTGTTGCATCTGATTAATAGGCGGAAGGAAAGGTCAAAACTTTGGAGTTTGGTTTTTACCCACATTCACACACCCTGAAAGGAAATACTCAGCAGAAGGAGGAACTATCAAGAGAAAAGAATTTTCTGCTGACTTGACTGTCTGAGAGGGGAGATCAGTTACCTTGATGACTTTGAACTTTCCAAAGAAGTTATACAAGGAAGCAGTCCACATGTGACCAAAATCAATAATGACAGAAACTCCTTGTTCCTTTGAGGTAAGGCAGCAATGAGATGTGCTATGGCTAATTTTGGAAACAAGACCCAATGCCAACTTTACAGGCTTAAGTAAAATTCAACAAAAAATAAAAAACCTGAAAATGAATACATGGAGTGTGACTAAACCACTGATTTTCATAATGGCATCTTTTGTGATTATCTTACTTGAAATGTTCCCAACTGAAAGGAAGTGGGAGATTTATTTGCATACTAAACATTGAACAGCAATTCCTTAGACTATTAAGGAAAGGAACACTCTAGCTGCTGTAGAAAACCCTTTCCCAAAGAGGATCCTATTTATTGGTTAAAGTTGGAACATTAGCCTCTTATGAATCCTTTTTCATTCACGCATTATAAAAGTTCTGGGCCTTAATTTACTCCATTCTCAAAACTGGGTCAAGTAGAAACACAAGAAAGCAATAGAAACAGCCACAGACGGTGAAAGAAGCAGATGACTTTCACGATTACAGTTTAACAACCCTAAATAGTCTCTCAAGAGAACAATATTTAATAATATTTATTAATTCACTGATCATTTTTACATCACGTTTAATTCAATATTGAGTAACGTTCTGTAAGTTTACTGTTTTACAGAGTACTGAGGAGAAGAAATTAGGGTAATCTAATTTATCTTCCTTACAGACATCTAAAAAACAGTAAACATCTTAAAAGGCTAGGGAGAGCAGGCACTGATGAATTCCAAATTTATTTGTTCTTGCATATGCAAAGAGGCTAAATTAGATGCTTTTTTCGGGCTTTATCAAGTTTGATTATTTTCTCATCAAAGCATAGTGAAGAGATAAAGTAAATCTGAGAAGATGACATAAATGACCTGGAATTCACCTGAACTGAGGCTGAAAAGAATTTCGTAAGAACCAGCATGGGAACAGCATTAAGGATTTGAGCAGGGCCGGGCTGCTTATACAAGCAAGATAAGCACATTCTTATCACAGCAGAGGCAGCAGCAGGCGCCTGCTGGCTTCTGGGTCCCTGGCGCCTGACCTTGCCAGGAATGCCCTTCCCTTCTCTCTCGAACCCCTATGGAGAAGGGGTGAGTCCACTTAGTCTTCAGCCACACTCTGTACTCTCCTCTGGAATTAGACTGAGCCTGGACTTCCACAAATGAACCCTCCTTATACATGGCAGGGAAGGCACGCTGTGGTTCTGGAACAGGGTCTTTTACAGGCAAAAAAAATAAATAAATAAATAAGAGAAATTTCGGCTCTGAGGTATGCAAACATATGTATCAGTGCACTTCTGAGACCCTAGAACACCACTCAGATGGACTTGAAGCTTATGAATTCAAACATGGAATTTCTAATTCATTTTATTCTCTGCTGGTGAAGAGGAGGAGGAGAAAGCCACCAAGACAGCATTAAAAAGGGATGGCTCCCTGTAAGAGACAGACATACAATTAACAGCAAGAGGAATGACCATTCAACATATCAGACCTTAATTAACTGTAGTAGATTTACCTTCTATTTAAGAATGCTGGGAAGCATGAGATATTTAGATGGCTTGCATTTAAAATGGCTATGATAACTATTATATATCCACTATGATAGTTAAAATGAAAAATATTGACAATGGGACAAACTGTGGTACATTCGGACAATGGAATGTTACTCAGCTCTAAAAAGAAATGAGCTATCAAGCCACCGAAAGGCATGGAGGAAACTTAAATGCATGTTTATTTCTAAGTGAAAGAAGCCAGCTGAAAAAGCTCCAGATTGTGTGATTCCAACTATGACATTCTATTAATAGAAAAGGCAAAAATATGGAGACAGTGGAAAGATCAATAGTTGTCAGCGGTTAGGAGGAGGAAAGGATGGAGCAGAGGATTTGGGGGGCAGTGCAACTTACTCAGCATGATAATCTAATGATGGACACATTTGTCCAAACCCACAGAAAGCATAAGACAAGCCTAATGTAAATATGGACTTTGGATGATAATGATGTGTCAATGCAGGATCATGAATTCTAACAAATGCATCACTGCAATGTTGGTGATGAAGGAGCTCTGCATGTGGCGGGGGGAACATATGGGAAATCTCTGTGCCTTCTACTCAATTTTGCTATGAAACTAAAACTGTTCTTTAAAAAAAGCCTATTAGGGTGGAGCCTGTGGCTCAGTGAGTAGGGCACCAGCCCCATATACTGAGAGTGGCAGGTTCAAACCCAGCCCCAGCCAAACTGCAACAAAAAACATAGCTGGACGTTGTGGCGGGCACCTGTAGTCATGTGGGTCATGACTTATTAATAAATTGGGAAACTAATTTAGTGGCTATTGAAAAAACTTAAATAGAACAGAAAAGAGCAGAGTACACTGTCTTTAACAGAAGTAATTATGTTTTTGTGAAATTTTTATTTCACTGGGAATGAATTAGGTAGATGGCTAAATATTAAGGAAAACTACTAAATACATAATTTCTAGCATAATGCCTAATGGCCAAATATTAAAAATCAATATTTGCCAAAGCTGATTATTACCTTCAACAGAATTAACTACTGGGATACAAGAATACATGTGAAATTTTATTTTAAAACTCAATTATGATTATAATCCCATTATTAAAATTCAAGTACACCATTTTTAAAATTTGACATAAAAGGCAGGAACTACAATTCGTTGGCACTGTCAACTATAGCCTGATGAGACTTTTGCAAAACTAAAAATTGCTCTCTCTGAAATGAGGTCTGTGAAAAAGCAAGACACTTTTGCACGAATTCTGCCCACTTAGCTACAACCAGTGCTATCTTCCCAGCACGTTAGTAAGTTCTTCTTCCTCCCTAATGGGAACCAACAGGGTCAAGACTTGCCTTCTCTTCATTTCCAGGTCTTGAAGATGTGTTTAACGATGTTGGAGCACATTCACTGAAGGTAATCCCAACAAGAATACAATGGTTCCCCCCAAAAAAAATTATTAACAACTGCACTTTCTCATCATTAATTCTCAATCTATAACCTACAATTTTTTTTACTTTTTTTTTTTTTTTTTTGAGACAGAGTCTCACTATCTCACCCTTGGTAGACTGCTGTGGCATCACAGCTCATAGCAACCTCAAACTCTTAGGCTCAAGCAATTCTCTTGCCTCAGCCTCCCAAACAGCTGGGACTATAGGCACCTAGCACAACGCTGGCTTTTTTTTTTGATTGTTTGTTTAGCAGGCCCAGGCTGGGTTGGCACCCACCAGCTCCAGTGCATGTGGCTGGTGCTCTAACTACTGAGTGACAAGCGCAGAGCCAATTTTTTACACTTTATATACTAAAGTGTATATATATATTTTAGGACTTAAAATTAACAGACTTAAAGCATTGTCAAATATTACAACAGTTTGCTCTTCTAATAGTAAACATATAATACATTTATACTTTCAACTGAGAGCCTTTTGGTATATAATGCACAAAATATGAAACACACATTCGGAATAAGTTCCATTAAATAAATCCATATGGCATACCTTGTTTCCATTACTGGTACTGCTACAATGATTAGGCAGAAGGGTTACCTATGCAATCAACAATCCTTACTCAAGAAGAAGTGTGGGTACACTGGGAATGATACTAAAGTGGGCACTCTACCATTGGGCCAATCAGCCAAAGCTGAATGACAGATGTTTGAAGAAATGCAAAGCTAAGGTGAATTTCTGTCAAAAACAACTGCTCCAGACTATCTGATCAAATTAGGAATTTGCTACAAAACTCTGTAAAGTTATTTCCTCTACTTTGTGAATTTCAAAATTCAGCCTGTATACAAAAAACAAAACAGAACAATATTCTCTCATCTCCCCCAAAAGGAGATAGTTATAATTAGTCTCAGAGCTCTCAGGAGGAAAGAAGAGGAAGAAAATTATTTGATCAAAAGAGAATTGTATTAAAAAAAAAAAAAAGAAAGAAAGAAAGAAAGAAAGAAAGAAAGAAAGAAAGAAAGAAAGAAAAGAAAAAAAAGGACAGCGCCTGTGGCTCACCCCCCATGTGCCGGGGGTGGCGGGTTCAAACCCAGCCCCAGCCAGAAATTACAAAAAAAAAAAACAAAACGAATTAACTATATACCTATTGTTTTCTCCTAGTTGTCTAAGAACACACAGGGAGTATTAACCTTCTTGATTTATACCCTACGGGTATAAAGAAAAATTATATCACCACCTCCAAATATTCTCAGGGTAAGTAAAAATATTGATGTTATTTCTACTAAGTATATTTAAATTATTCTATTAAACATTCATGATGAAACAGGATGTGTTCTACTCAAAAACAAAACAGATGAGTTCATGTGACAGTATGCAAGAGTCAAGGCCACTGTTTTTTATTCCTAGGGTGACAGGAAGCAGCTGTGTTCTGTTGCGCCAACACGGGATCCCCTGGGCTTTGTGGATTCCAAAGCCCATAAATGAGGTGATTAGCTCAGAACAGGCTTCTTGGCCCAGATCTCTATTGGCATCATTCCACAAAAGCCCACTGCTCTTGGAAATAAAAAGATGCTATAATCCTTGGAAAGAAAATCATACTGTGAGCACAGCAATGTCCAAGAGTTTCTGATGTAATGAATAAATGTCTTCCCTTACACGTTCTTGAATTAAACCAGATTCCATCAATTCTATTTGGAGATATATCTTCAATTCTACTTGCATATATACCTTTAAAGGACATAACTAGTAGAAAAGACTATGAACATGACATTTTTACTCCTCCTTCTTATAACATCACCCTTCCGGGCCATTTTCCCTAGCTGGTCCAAAAAAGGAAAACAACAAAAAATAAACCTGAAGAATTTGAAACGTGTCTTGATTTCAGCTGCAGGAATAGCAGACTTGTTAAAAACAGTAGCTAGTGTGTTTTCTGACAAGAGGGTTCTGTTTATTAACAGTGTGCCTTTCTAATCCATTTTTTTCTTTGCTTATGCTTTTCAGTGCCTTTTAGCAAACTTGGTTACTTTTGCGTCTTGAGGGACTGTACCCACTAGTCAATTTATTTCTCCTTCATAGCATAAAACAAAAATCACAAAGAGCAGTGTTCAAAATTTCAAATGACAAGCTCTTTGCCAACTATGTCTTGACTGGGTAAAAATCAGAGAGAGAGCAGTGGTCCCTAAAAACCTTTAACCCAGGACAAACTGCCTACAAAGTTAATTTGAGGAAATCTTGGTGAATAATAGAAGAAAATTTTTTACTTCAATCATTGGAATTAAAGAAAAAAAAAAAAAGGCTACACTGGTCATGCCACCTTCTGCACAAGGCAAGATCAGTCCAAGGGCTAACCAATGACAGCAACGCCTGTTTTTGTATAATTCCTAAGCTAGGAATAATTTTACATTTTTAAACAGATGAGAGGAAAATGAAAAGAAAAATAATATTTCATAATACATCAAAATGATCCAAAATTCGAATTGCAGTGCCTATGAATAAAGTTTTATTGGAACACAGCCATCATTTGCTTTTTGTCTGTGGCTGCTTTCACAGTATAGAATGGCAGAGTTGAGGCATTGTAATACAGACCATTATGGCCCACAAAGACTAAAATATTTACTATCTGGCCCTTTACAGATAAGGTCCACTGCCCCTATCCTGTGCTCCCTTTTTCCTGTAAATAAGAAGCCAGACAAAAGGAGCACATGCCATAGTGTGAAGAGCTGCAGCTCCAAATCTGCCTCTCACCCCAAACCAATCTGGGTTGTGGCCTTCTCCAATATAAAATGATTGGTTGGTCAGCAACTCCATATATCCAAGATTAGAGACTATACTAGATTCCCTAACATTAAAATCTTGAAGAAAAAAATAACCTTTCTAAAAAAAAATTACCCTTTTAAATTCACATTTTATGGGACACTGACCATGGGGTAGTCATCATGCAAAACACTAACTCACTCCCAGCAACTTAATCCTCAAAACAATCTCACGATTTGTAAATACTCTATTAACCCCATGTTGCAGACAAGAAAACTGAGTGAGAGAGAGTAAGCAACTAGCTTCCCACGCAGCTAGGAAAGAGGCTTAAACCCAGGCCATCTGGCTCCAGAGCCTATGCTCTGAACACTCTGAACCTTGCTCAGAAAGCAATGTTCAGAAAGATCTGAGCAATGTTGGTACTCAGGGAATAACACTAAGCAAATTAAAATTTGTAAAATGCTGAGTGTGGTTTCTGATGCACTGTATGTGCCCATAAATGTTAGCTATTCTTAACTATTACACCTTTTCACATTATTTGGGGGCCCATTCCTGGTATCTGTATTCACTGAGAGAGTATCATCAAAATCCTAGTCCTGTACATTAGGGAATTTTTCATTAATAATATCCCAGCAAGAGATACCCTAATGCTTCTGTTAAGCAAATAAAGCATAGCTTCTAACATTATGTCCCTTAAGAGCTATTAAAAAATTAAATATGAATTTTAAATTGTCATTTTTTAAGTCTATGGCTATGAATATAGAATTACAGAAAAAAAGAAATGCATAAACATGTAAATGTATACATGTTGGAATACAGGTTAGCTTAATATTTATTTATTTTATTTTTTTAGCTAATATTTTTTTTTAAGTTTATCATCTCTCTGGGCGGCACCTGTGGCTTAAAGGGGTAGGGTGCCGGCCCCATATGCCAGAGGTGGTGAGTTCAAATTCAGCCCTGGCCAAAAACTGCAAAAAAAAAGTTTATCATCTCCCTTAAAAATTAACTTCTGCACTATACTTATGTTTTGTTGTTATGTAAAAAGGCTAACAGTAATATTAGATGTGCAATCAGCTATGTAAAACAAGTTTTAGTAAGAAAAGCTAGAAAGAAATAACACCAAAATATTAAAAGTTATCTCTGGATGGCAGAACTCTGAGTCGTGTTTATTTTCTTCTTCATTTTCTAAATTCTCTATAATGGAAAGAATTCCACACACAAGTAGGAAAATGTGTTCTCATGTAATGTCCTGTTGGAGAACAACTTATAAGTCACTTATATTTTTATTTATCCACAAAGTATTTATTAATATGACTCCTCCTTTGTTTTCTTTTCTTTTTGTAGAGACAGAGTCTCACTTTATCGCTCTCGGTAGAGGGCTGTGGTGCCACACAGCTCACAGCAACCTCCAACTCCTGGGCTTAGGCGATTCTCTTGCCTCAGTCTCCCCAGTAGCTGGGACTACAGGCACCTGCCACAGCGCCCGGCTATTTTTTTGTTGCAGTTTGGCCGGGGCCGGGTTTGAACCCGTCATCCTCAGTAGATGGGGCCAGCGCCCTACCCATTGAGCCACAGACACCACCCTTTTTTTTTTTGAGACAGAGTTTGACGCTATCACTCTGGGTAGATAGAGTGCTATGGTTGCATGGCTTACAGCAATATCTAAACTCTTGGGCTCAAGTGACCCTCATGCCTCAGCTTCCCCAATAGCCGGGACTAATCTCTCACCATTTTCTACCCAAGCTTCAGGCACTTTGATTTACGGTATGTTCCTAGACCACACGTTTCCTACTTCCAGGCCCTGGGAGTCTTTTTGCTGCTGTTTACTCTGGGACTCCCCAACTACTCCACCAGACTAGTTTTTCTATTTGTAGTAGAAATGAGATGTCACTTTTGCTCAGGCTGGTCTCTGAACTCCTGAGCTCAGGAGATCCACCCCTTGTCCTCCCACAGTGCTGTTTCTTTTTTTCCCTAACCTTGCCATGAAAAATAGTGGTAGGAAGTGAAGTAGCTACAATGCCAAGTCTACCCACAAAACAGAGTACAGAGACACACAGGGTGACACAGCCATTGAAGGGACTCCCAGGGTCAGTGTAGGCTATCTTGGAGGAGGACATCTACTTTGATTTTGGAAGGATAATAGTAGTCACCCACATACAGAGGGGCAACTTGGGGGAATCCCAGAATAAAGTGCAGTAAAAAGACACACAGGGCCTGGAGGTAAGAAGTGTGTGGTCTAAGAACATCTGGTAAATCAAAGTGCCTGAAGCTTGGGTTAAAAATGGTGAGAGATTAGGCTGGGGGGCAGAGCAAACCGCAGAGCTGTCCAACCTTTTTTCTTTCCTACCTAGACTTTGGGAGAATGAGAGTTGTCTTGGGTCACACAGTAAATACACAAACACAAGTGAAAGCTGATTAGCAAAATAAAGGTCTGTTTTTTGTGATACTGGACACCACAGATAAGCAAAAAAACGTCCTCACAAAATCAGCCTGCAGGCTGCAAGTTGAACACCTCTGAGGCCTAGAGGTTTTTCAAACTCTTTTGAGACCCACAGGAAGAAAAGTATTTCACATTAGGGCCCAGGACACACGTACATACTCATAAAACTTAAAAAAGGTTTTATAAAAAAAAATTTGTTATCTTTAGAGTGATTCACTCTGACATTTTTG
>CAUYPK010107378.1:0-23898 GCA_963574355.1 Loris lydekkerianus | reverse complement strand
GATGCAAGGAATAATTTCTATTCCTTTAAATTTACTGAGGTTAGACTTGTGGCCTAAGATGTGGTCAATTTTGGAGTAAGTTCCGTGGGCTGATGAGAAGTATGTGTATTCAGTTTTGTTGGGATGAAATGTTCTGTAGATTTCTGCTAAATCCAAATGTTGGATGGTTAGGTTTAAATCTAAAATTTCTTTGCTCAGCTTCTTTCTGGAGTATTGATTCAACACTGCCAAAGGAGTGTTGAAATCTCCAACTATTATTGAGCTGGAGGATATCAAGTTGCTCATGTCTGTTAGAGTTTCTCTTATAAATTGAGGTGCATTTTGGTTAAATGCATAGATATTAATAATTGAAATCTTATCATATTGAGTATTACCCTTAACAAATATGAAGTGACCATTCTTGTCCTTCCTTACTTTGTTGGTTTAAAGCCTATTGTATCGGCAAATAAAGTTGCCACACCTGCTTTTTTCTGATTACCATTTTCCTGAAATATGGATGACCATCCTTTCACCCTGAGTCTATATTTGTCTTTTAAGTTAAGATGTGACTCTTGTATGCAACAAACATCTGGCCTGAGTTTTTGTATCCAGTCAGCTAACCTATGCCTCTTTAGAGGACAGTTTAAGCCGTTTACATTAATGAAGGATCTTGATAAGTCTGGTGAAATTTTGGGTATCGAGTTTTTCAAAGGTCCAGTGGACATTTTTAATCCTTTCACCAGTGTGGAAGTTGGAGTTTGATCTGAAGTTTCTGAGTTTACTTTTGTGATATAGAATTGGGTTGGTTATTATGGAGGATAGGTCTGAGAATATCCTGAAGAGCTGGTTTGGTTATGGCAGATTTCTTCAACATATGAATGTCATTAAAGTATTTAATTTCTCCATCATAAATGAAACTCAGTTTAGCTGGATACAAGATCCGGGTTTTAAAGTTATTTTGCTTTAGGAGATTAAAAGTTGATGACCACCCTCTTCTGGATTGAAAAGTTTCAGTAGAGAGATCTGCAGTCATTCTAATATTCTTCCCTTTGTACATAATGGCTTTCTTTTGCCTGGTAGCTTTGAGAATTTTCTCCTTCATATTAACTTTAGTGAAGTTACTTATTGAGGTTGAGTCGTGCTGGGGCTCTGAAACTGTCTGCTAACTGAATTTCAGAATCTCTAGGCATGTCTGGAAAATTTTCATAATTTCATGCAGAAGGGCCTCTGTGCCCATCAAGGCCACTTCATCAGTTTCAGGAATTCCAATTATTCATATATTTGCCTTCTTCGAATTATCCCAGAGCTCTCTGAGAGAATGATCCATTTTTGCTCCCCATTTCTCTTCCTCTTTCAGAGTTTGTGAGCATTCAAAGGCTTTATCCTGAATGTCAGAAATCCTTTCCTCTCCTTGCTCTATTCTGTTGGTGAGGGATTCTACTGTATTTTTCAGATCTTTGAGGGCTGCAAATTCTTGCTTCAGTGTGTCTAATTCTTTGGTGGTTTTGTCTTTAAATTCATTAAATTCTTGAGACAATTTTTGAATTTCTCCTCGAATTCCTAATTCCACTTTGTTGATCTTATCTGTAATCCAAATTCTGAATTTGATTTCTGACATCTCAGCCAGTTGTTTATGAATGGGATCTTCAATTACATCTGCCATATCTTTCCTTGGGGGGGGGGGGGTTGATCTATTATGGTAATTCTTGTTACCAGAGTTTTTCCGCTGATTCCACCCAATGGTTGTTTTACTCTCTTTGATTTTTCCTCTGGGGAAATTTGGACAGTTTAAGCCGTTCACATTAATGAAGGATCCATACAGTATTGTGGCCTGAGACAATTGAGCCCTGTCTGGTGTGGTGTGGCTAAGTTATTCTGTTTTGTTTTCAGCTGGATTCTGTTTGTCCCTAGTGAAACATTTACTCTGGGTTGAAGTCTCAGCTGTGGAGAAAAAACAGCAAGTAAGTCACCCCACCCACTTACCTCTGGCAACCATTAGAAAAGGAAAATCAAACCTTCCTACAAATGCACACCTGAAAAGTTCTCAGTCTATTGGTTCAATTCAAAAGGTCCAAATCAATTGTCTCAGTTGGCACCTGTCTCAGGTGGGAGAGTTCAAGAGGTCTCTGGGAACTGGATCACAGGGGTCTGGTGACTACTCTGATATGGTTTATTTACTCCAGTGCTGCGTGGAGTCAGGAGGAGCCACCTCGCAAATAGATCAGTCTTGGAAGGTTGATGCCTCCTTCCCCACCTTGGCCCTCTGTCAGACCCAGTCACTGATATGTCTGCAGATGGCTGACCCAGTTGCCTGTAGTTAACAGATACTCCAGGGGTTTGCACCTGCCTGAATCTCAAGGAAATCTGCCAGGCCTCTGCACTCTGCTGCTATCTAGCAGGAGGAGGTGAGGCCTGACATCCTCGGGCACTTGATGATGGTTTGTGGGTGTTCACTCAGGCTCAGCCCCACCCCTGATTGATGCTCCTGACAGAACAGAACAGAACATCTTTGCGGGATTCTGTCTCTATTCCTGCTAAATTCACCTGCAGAAGAGAAGATGTTCTGAGTTCCAACATCCTGTCTTTTCTGCTGGAGGTTTGTATTCGGTTACCTCTCTGAGTCAGCCCCTCCCGGGTTTTTGAGTAGCCTCAGGCAAATCCTTTACTCAGGGGTGGCCTCCTCTGGTTGCCCAGGGAGACAGGTGGTGTGGCTTCAGAATATCCAGGAGTGAGCTGTTTTGCTGTTAAAAAAATAACAGCTGTTGATGCGCCGCCAGGAACCACCGCTCTGGTGTGGCTCGCTCCCACACCCCAGAGTCAGCACTGTCCAGTCGCAGTTTATGCTCTGTCCACATCCCTCAAGAGATCACCCCAAAATCCAGACTCCTTGGGGACAGGCCTCCAGATCCAAGAATGAGGGCGAAGGAGAGTGTTGGGAGCCCAGAGAGCACACACAGTTCCACACAGTTTTATGTCTGGCCGCACCACTGCCAGAAGACAGCCACTGCTCTGCATCTCAGGGAACCACTGCTCTGGAGCAGTTCTATCCCAGCTGACCATCCTCTCCTTGCTCCGGTGCTCCAGAGTCAGCACAGCTCTGGCACTGTCCACACCCCACAAGAAATCACCCAAGAATCCGAATTCCTGGGGGACAGGCCCCCAGACCCCAGAGTGAGAGTGGAGGGGAATGCTGGCAGCTCAGTGCTGCAAACAGGGAAGACACACAGTTTCACTCAGTTTTATGCCTGGCTGTATTGCTGCCCAAGGAGGGCTGCTGCACCATGCCTCAGGGAAGCGCTGCCCTGGTGTGGCTCCCCCTCAGCCACCTGCCCTCTCCTCGTTCCCATGCCCCAGAGTCAGCACTGACCAGCTGCAGCTCGGGCACTGTCCACACCCCTCAAGAAATCACCCAAGAATCCTCACTCCTGGGGGACAGGCCTCCAGACCTCAGTGTGAGTGGAGGGGGGTTCTGGGAGTTCAGGGTTGCAGACAAAGGATATTTACAGTTTTATGCAGTTTTATGCCTGGCAGAAGAAGACCATGGCACCCTAGTAGGGGAGGTAGGTCCAGTTTTTAGAAGTTCTCTCCCATGGAGTGTAGTGGGAGGGCCTTTGATTTCTGCCCGTTTGTTTGTTTGTGGGGCTCTTAAGCCAGTCCCATGGAGGAGGAGGAGACTCACATCCGCTTGGTGATGGATTTTGTACCATTTGTTTGCATCCTTGTGGTTTCAGCTCATCTCAGTGAGGTTGATGTGCGTTCTTCAACCTTCTCTCTTGGTGCAGCTCAAATCCACCAGGTTACTTGCTAGATTTTCATCCCTTAACTCTCCTTCTGGACAGAAGCCTCTGTGGAAAGCTGGCTTCAGTCCGCCATCTTGTCTCCCTCCCCTGAGTATAAGAATTTGAACACAATAATTAAGAAAATGCCATGAAGGCTATGTTAACCAGTTCAGTGACAATATTTCAGACTGCATATGGAACCAGCATATTGTACCTCATGATTGCATTATTGTACACAGCTATGATTTAATAATAAAAAAGTTAAAAAAAGAAAATAAAAGAAAAGAATGGAGCAGAATTTATTGGAGCAAGTCAGAATGGAGCAGAATGTAATGGAGCAGGATGGAATGGATCAGAACATAATGGAGCAGAATGTATTGGAGCAAATCAGAATGGAGCAGAATATAATGGAGCAAGATGGAATGAAGCAGGATGGAATGGATCACAACAGAATGGAGCAGAATGTAATGGATCAGAACAGAAGGAGTAGAATGTAATGGAGCAGGACAGTATGGAGCAGAATGTAATGGATCTGAACAGAAGGAGTAGAATGTAATTGATCAGAACAGTATGGAGCAGAATGTATTGAAGCAAGTGAGAGTGGAGCAGAATGTAATGGAGCAGGACAGAATGGAGCATAATGTAATGGAGCAGGACGAAATGGAGCAGTATGGAATGTAATAGGACAGAATTGAGCAGAATGTAATAGATCAGAGCAGAATGGAGAAGAATGTATGGAGCAGGACAGAATGGAGCAGACTGTAATGGAGCAGGATGGAATGAATCAGGACAGAATGGAGCAGACTGTAATGGAGCAGGATGGAATGAATCAGGACAGAATGGAGCAGAATGTAATGGATTAGAACAGAATGGAGCAGAATATAATGGATCAGGATGGATTGGAGCAGGACAGTATGGAGCAGAATGTAATGAATCAGAACAGAATGGAGCAGAATGTGATGGAGCAGGATGGAATGGAGCAGATAGTAATTCCTACCCACAGACCCACCCACACTGTTGCCTCTGACACACAGCACAGTTTCCCTTCAGATCAGTGATAAACAACAAAATGTGAGTGTATGGTTCTATAAAAAGTGCATGTCCCTAGAGAGCAAAAAAATCTATACTTCTCCCAAATCAGTACTAGATTAATTTAAAAACAAAATGTGAAGGAGATACAAGAAACTTTTTTATGATTACAGAGAAGTAAACCTTAAGAACCTCTGAGAAGGAAGGACTAATGATGCTACTACCAAAAAAGCCCTACTCATAAAGGGAAAAACAGACATAAATTTGACTTTAGAAAAATTAGAATTTATGTTCTTCAAAAGGAAATTTAATGTTATTAAATAAATCAGCTAACCAAAGTGTCAAAAGATATTTGCATTACATATAAATAATGAAAGTCTGATACCATCGTATAGAAAACACACCTACTCACTATTACAAAAGTGAGACAACATAATTGAAACACAAAGGATCTGAAATACATGTAACAAAAGAAGAAAGAGGTTCAAATGAGATTTAATAATAAAAAAAATTATCAGCTTCATAAATAATCAACAAAATGCAGTTTAAAAATCAAATAAGATATTCTGGAACATAGGAGACTTCTGAGGTTCTGGCAATGTTTTATGTCTTACTTTGATTATGATATCATGTGCATTTTATTTTAAAATTTTGGATTAGTACCACTAGTGATGAAAATGTAGAGCAGAAAGAATCTTTATATATTGCTGATTGGGGAAAATATTGGTGCATTTACTTTGGAAACAGTCTTTGTTATCTAGATAGTTGGAAATACACCTACTCAAACTCCTGGAGAAAAATGTTTCCAAATATGTCCCAGAATTCATGTATAAAAATGTTCATAGTATTATTAGAACTATTTTTCAAATATAGGAACAAACTAAATTCCCATCAATGATAAAGTAGCTAGCTAACTAAGTTTTGGGACAGTTATAAAATGTAACATTATATTCAATAATGAAAATGAATAAAATATAGATACACGTAACAGCAAGTTACCCTCATAAAACAAAGAGAAAAGCAATCATATGAAAATGTGACTGTTTACAAAACTTAAAACTCAACTGGGATGCACACATCAGTGGCAAAGCTATAATAAAAGCTTAAAGTTGTAAACCTACTCTGGCAGAGGAGGTATGCTTTGGGGCACATACGGGACTTCTGGGGTTCTGGCAGTGTTCTCTCTCTTCGAATGTGATATCACATGTTTATTTTTAAATTGCATAAACATACTTTCTTTATTTTTCTGTATATATGCCATGTTTCATAAGAAAAATGAATATGTTAACAAATTAGGAAATAGAACAGCAAGCAAATGAAATCTTAGCAGAACGTATTAAAACTAGGTGTATAAAGACATAAAGAAAGCCTCTTAATGAAGACAAAGAATCAAACATTTACAACATTTACAAGGTAAAGTAAATTTTTTTTTTTTTTTGAGACAGAATCTTACTTTGTTGCCCTCAGTAGAGTGCTGTGGCATCAAAGCTCACAGCAACCTCCAACTCTTGAGCTTAAGTGATTCTCTTGCCTCAGGCCTCCCAAGTAGCTGGGATTACAGGCACCTGCGACAAGGCCCAGCTATTTTTTTTTTTTTTTTTTGGTTGTAGTTGTCATTGTTGTTTAACGGACCTGGGGCTCCAGTATATGTGGCTGGTGCCCTAGCTGCTGAGCTACAGGCACCCAGCCAGGTAAAGTGAATTTTAAAAATCTCTTACAGTAAATCACGTCACTGTGAGCCAATATGGCTCATTAAGATAGAAGGGGGTCAGGACAAGTATGATGATTAATTTTATGTCAGCTTAACTGAGCTAGGGGTGCCTGGACTTTGGTCAAACATTTTTCTGGCTGTGTTTGTGAGGGTGATCAGGATGAGATTAACACTGAACAGGTAGACTGAGTAAGACAGGTTACCCACTGCAACACAAGTGGCCTCGTGTGGTCAACTGAAAAGGCTGTGTGAGAGGGAGCCCCTCTGCCTGACTGCCTTGAGCTGGACATTGGTCTTCTCTGGCCTTAGACTGGAGCTGTACCATCAGCGCTTCCAGGGCTCCATTTGCCAGCCGCAGATGGTGGGATTTCTCAGCCTTCATAATCACCTGAGCCAGTTACTAACCTCTTGTAACAAGACCATATCTGTATCTATCACTATATCTGCATCTAGATCTAGATCTGTTAGTCCTATTTCTTTGAAGATTGCTGATGAATGGAGGGGAGAACAGGTAAAATGGCACAGAAAAATAAAACGAGCAATATGTTGAAAAATAAGACAGAGGAGATGAATACACACCTTACAGAAAAGGAAAATCATGCGACAATAAATACATAAAAATAAACTCAAAATTACTATTACTACTATGATATATTTCAGTGACATAGCACTATCACAGTGGCAATAGCTACAAAAAGCAGCAAAGAATCCAGAGCCCCACATCTATGGTGCATCTTAGAATGGGTACAGGTGATTGCACTAATGTACACAGCTATGATTTAACAATTAAAAAAAAAATTAAAAAATAAATAAATAATTAAATAAATAAATAAAAATCCAGAGCGTGATTGAGAGAAATCAGAGGGGAGAGACACAGGCAGGAATCAGAGGCGAGAGACACGGGCAGAGATGTCAGCTGGCGCCCATCGGTTGCTCTCACCCAGACAGGAAGCCTTATTTAGAGAGCCCACACTCATCAGGGCCCTGCTCTAAAGTGACCCTCTAATCTCCCCCAGGCACCTCTTAGCCTGGCTACAGGCTGCAGCTTCTCAATTCCCTGGAGGTGCTCTCCCCCTGCTTCACACTTCCTTCTGTAGGCACAAACATACCCAAGCATCCAGATAAACTGCTTCTCTGCTCTAAAACTCTGGGGAAGAAGCTGAGAAGACAGGGCTGTAAGGAGGGCTGGTCCCAGCCCGGGCCACTGTGCAGCTCACTCTGCAGGTACGTGATAGTGTATTTCTGACCATTCTTCTCCCCCGCCTGGCCTGGGCTCTAGCAGCAAGCCAGGTGCAGCCATGACAATGGGATGCAACCCAGACCTCAGGTCCACACTCTGGGCCTCCCTTAGCATTGGGTGAGTCGAGGACCAGGCAGCTCCATACTCCTGCAGCTGTGTGTACATTGTCTGATATTTATTTACCAATTCTTTAGATGAGAGGCTGGCCCATGGATGAAAGCAAGAACCGAGCAGATTCATCCTCCCTGGAGGGTGTTGAGCAGCAATGAGCTATCATTTAAACTTGCCCCAAAGATTCAAATTCTCATGCTGAGCATTTCAAGGCAAAAGAAAGAATTCTGTAAAATACACTTTTTTATTTGGAATACCAAAGAATTTTCAAACTTTATCATCAAGGCATGCAGACAAAATAAAAATAACTTACAGGCACATGGGAAGTTAAACCGACCAGGCTGTGCATGGCTGGAAGTGCTCAGCAGTTTCTGAGCACCGTAGACTGACAGAACCCACATCCCCCAGCCTTGGGTACACACAGGGGTTCCACTGAGACGTTCTGGACCCCCATAAGAGATGGCTCTTAGTAACTGCCCCTGGAAGCTGCTTTTAGTTTTCTTCTTTCTCAGGCTCTTACCGAAGTGTGCTAAAAATCATATCATTTAGAAAACTGGGCTCTAAGGGATTTGAGCACAGTGGAAGGATTGACAGCAAGCAGGAAACGTGGCAAGCAGAGCACAGATCTTTACTGTTGTGCCAGGTAGGGCAGGGAGTGCCGGGTCAGGACTCAGGACTGGACACTTGGGTCTTCAGAACAGACAAACACCAGAGTTCCTGTGAAGAAAGGAGAGGGAACAGGAGCAGCACCCCAGGGGCAGGTCATAAGGGTTTTTCTGTGATGTTCAAGGTCAAGTCAGCAGCATCCCCCAGAGTTTGGGCAGCAGCCGGAAGTCCCCACCTCCCCTCCCAAAGGCTCACACTCACAGCACTCTGGGCTCTGGTTCTGGCGCTGATGGAAGAGACAGGGTCTGTGGTGACTCAGGCAGCAGCAGCTGCTCCAAGAGCTGGAGCCACAGCAGGAAGAGACAGGAGAGGGACATGAGGCTGGCACTGGGTCAGCACTTGGAGGGCACCTAGGAGGGAGCTGGCACCACTGCTGGTTTTGTTGGCAGGACGTATTTGTAGGACTTTTTCAACCTGAAAATTAAAATAATCAAAGTCTTTAACTATATTGAAACCAAGGATGGCAATTTGATCTCTTTCAAAATTAAATCCTATCATGATGGTGAATAATATTTAGTGCCTATGTGTATGTATGTGTCAGTACAGCAACTTAAATCTTTCCCACTGAGCAAAATTATGATTGAGAAATCAGGTATAACATGAAACTTCTTCTTCTACCTTTCAGTAGAAAGCCAGTATTTTCTAAGTTTTATAAGCTTGAATAAAGTGTTCACACCTCAATAAAGCACCCATTCTATAAATATAAGGATAAGTCAGTGGCAAAATTGTGAGGCCCACACCTGCCCCAGCCCAAGGCAACATATCCTAGTACTCCCCTAGATTTAGTCCCTCTTTTCCTCATTACTGCACTGCATCAGAGACACACCCTCTGCGCCTCCCTCCGTGTCCTCCCATGCCTCTGTCCTGCTCAGACCCTGCTGGCCTCCCATTCACCCGGCCACACACAAGAGCACAGGCTAGGCCCTAGACCATCAGAGTAGGTGAGGTGCTGGGCCTGGCTTGCCTTTATAGAGCCCAAGCTTGGCTCTTTGAGGGGCAGGAGGTGGCTCTTGCACAACCAGACACATGGGGCTCATTTCTCACATTCCCCTGACTTTTGTCTCTTCAATCTAAGAAGGCCTTGGGAGCTCCCATGACCCATTTTGGGCTGGCATCTAAAGAAGCTTTATCCAATAATAGCCTCCTTTAGTTGGGCCCCCAAGGAGCTGCCTGGGCGTTCTCAAGAAGCCAGTGCCTGGACTAAGGCTCAGGGGGAAAGTTTAGAGAAAAACAGAGGCTCAGACCACAGCTTCCCTAAAGAAGAGTTTTATTCTGGGCTCTTCCCATCCCCAAGAATGGCCTTTGAAGCCCTGCTTCCACAGCCAAGCTGCTTTCTCTGAGGCTTTGGATCAGAAAGCATTTCCTTTCTAGGATGCACTCCTTACATTCACTCCCTCCTGAATCCATGTCCCCATAAGCCTGTAGGTCCCTGCTAACAGGGTCATTAAGTGAATCTGGATGGTTTCCTCAGATTTGGTGGTGATGATGAGTGTGACTAAGCTACCTCACTTAAAAGTCAAATTGCCTGCTATGTTACAAGGCCATTTTTATTATAAGACAATAGTCTCTGTTGAATTGGAATCAATAGAGTGGGGTTCTACTTACAGCTGTGTGTTGAGCATCTTGGTGGCATCAAAGACTCCATTTAGACAATATACATCCGCAATTATAAAACAAGCCTGTTAGAACCTTCCTCCCTGAATTGAGACCACTGGGTGGGGCTTGGTCCATGACAACACACAAGGAAGACCCTCAATACCTTAATGCTAAGTTTTAAAAAACATTCAAGGGGTTCAGGCACTTTGCAGAGGAAGTGTGTGAAACAGAGAGATGGACCATATTGCTCCTGTCCCAGGAAATTTCAGTTAAACATGTAAGTCAACTGGTGAAAACTCGCTTAAAAATGAATGTACGTTATGCTTTCAAGATTCTAAATATAAGTATTTCTAGATCAGAAGGTGATGAGATTCAAATGATTTGGTTAATTTTGTAGGTGAATAATAAAAAAGTAAGGAACTTAGTATAATTTTGACTTAGATACATTCAGCCATTAATCAACTTATTTATTCCTTGATCAACAGTCACTGAGGACCACCTGTGTGGGTCCTCAGTGATGAAGACAGGCCCTTCCTCAGTGTACCATTTGTCTAGAGTGTAAGAGTTTCTGATCTTTAAGTTTCTATCTCACTGAGAGATGCAAACTTCAATTTGTTCCTCATCTCGTCTCAGGTAGAGTCCCTATCCTTGAGAGTTTTTAGGTTAAGAGTGAAAAATTTTGATATCTAAGCATTAACCAAAAACATAGATATTAATTGAACATAGATATTACACATCCTGACATGTAATATTTTTTGTTTAGATATTAATATTCATTAATTGATTATTAGTATTATCTTTATATTAATATCTAAACATAGAGTAATCAAACAGTATCATCTAACTTAATTATCCTCTCCTAGGTATTCAGTGCACATCTGTCCAAATCCTTCACTTCACAGAGGCAAATGCCACATGTGCTGTGACTTCTAGGAACTCATAATCTAGTGGACATTCTGAATACCATGTGAAATCCATGTATGTAAAAAACAAGACTGGGGCTGGGAATCTTCCTAGTCACTGTTTCCTAATAGATTGTTGGGATGTGGGATCAGCTGACAGTGGCCTACGTTCCTCACTTTCCTTACCAGAGATGATGGTGGCCATAATGGAAGAGGACTAGATGGGCTGAAGATCCATGAGTGTCAGTGACTGTGCTCAGCGTGGGTGCCACATGCGCTCAGCATGGGTATAACATGTGAAGCAGTGTAGCCGAGGGGCAGGGAGAGTACTGCAGATCTGAGGGGCAGGGAGAGTACTGCGGATTTGAGGGGCAGGGAGAGTACTGCAGATTTGAGGGGTAGAGAGAATAATGTGGAGCCCAGGGGCAGAGAGAGTACTGCGGAGTGGAGCAGCAGGGAGAGTACTTTGGGCCCGAGAGATAGAGTACTGTAGAGCCTGGGGCACGGAGAGCACTGCAGAGCTGAGGTTTGGTGTCTTTACTGCCTTGCCCAGGTGCAGAGATAGTACAGCAGAGCCGCGCTGCAGCTGTTCCTAAGAAGCTCATCTCAGGGAATGAAATGTCCTCCTTTTGTGATCCTGTATGAGCAGCCACACTGAGGGAAAGGCCTATGACCACTGTCTGTGGGATGTATCTGTAGGTATTCCTGGGTCTGTGTGCATAGTCACCTCACCGCTAGAGCAGAAGCACGAATCAGGTCTTACTCCTTGTTTCTTTTCTTGGGGAGTCTGACAAACACCCTTAGCACAGAGGGCAGGTGAGTGAATGAGGAATGGAATGTTATCAGAAAGTCCTGAGAGTTATTTGAGATACTCACCTAAACTCCTTCCCCTTTTCCTAGAAAGTCTCTGACCTATAGGGTAATCCTGCAAATGTGTTCTAAATATATGAAGATTTTGCTCTGCCCTCAGACTTAATTCTATCACAAAACCTACTCACCTCCAAAACTTTGTGGGTTTGTGCCTCTCTTCTTCAGGCATGGACATCCCTCTGTCCTAACTTCTGCTAGTAATAGGTTAATAATTCTGTAGTCTCTTCCAGTAAAATGCATCTGTTTGGTCATTTCAGCCTTTCCTCCCCACTAAAAACAATTAATCCCATTTCTGAGCCACCAGCTCACACAGAAGACTGGGAGAGGAAGTCTCGCAGTTTCCTAAGAAGGGGTAGTTTTGCAGTGCCCATCACTCAGTGGCTGCATCCTCACTGAAGTCCTTTGTAACTCTGGGCCCCTCAATCTGGCAGTGTGGCCTGGACTCTCCCATGACTTTCCAAGGGGAGGAAAGCAGAGATAAGAACAACAGAAATCCTGGGCCAGGTGTGCACCCTGACGTGTAAGCAGCACCTCTTGCTCCAGCTGGACCGTACTGTCTGTTCACTCCAGGTCCCCCTGTAGGAAGCATCCCTGGTCCTGCCCCCATGTCTGATTTTATCTCTCAGGGACCTATCTGCCATTATGGTGAGTTTATTCATGGGAGCCTTGGGAGAGGCCCTGAACAGGAGTGAGGCAGGCCACTGAGGAGCCCCCTGGGAAAGAGGTCTTAGGGACAGAAAGGGGGACACAGAAAAAGAGAGGGCATGAGAAATAGAGGAGTATTTTGTGCAGAATTGGAACTAGCTCAGAAACGAGAGTATGTGAAGCCAGAAAATAAGAGAACGGCGCCTTTGAGTGTTGAGAAGAACTCACACTAAGCTTTTTGAATTTCACATACAATAAATAACACAGGTCTTCTCAGTTGAGTTCCAGAGCACTGGTTAGGAACACAGATTCTGTAACTAAAGGACCAAGGTTTGAATTCTGAAAACCAAGTTCTCACTATGAAACCACAGACTGTCTGTGACTCAGTCTTCTCACCTGTGAAATGTGGATGATAACTGCAATTACCTAGTAGTGATATTGTCTGAATTGATTATTCCTTTTGTTAGTAAAGTTACACATGAAGCCCTTGGAAGTGTGCACACCACCTAAGTACAGATGCTTAGACTTGCTTTGCTCTGTAATTGCTGTGCATAGCTCTGGATCAGGTGTGAAATGGAGCTAGAATGGTAATAGAATAGGGTTGAAATCTGACTTTGCAAGGCCAAGTAGCAACCATAAAATGGTAATAACAGATTTTCTTTGTGGTTATTAGTGGTTTTGCCCATTATTTATGAACAGAAGAATTGTTGGAAAAAAAACTAAAAGTGTCCTCCTTCTAGGTTTACACACATGTTCTACTGCTCAATTCACTTTGAGCTTAACTCGTCTTGATATCCTGCCACCCAGTCCAGTGACAGCAGGAGGCCCTCCTGGGACATGACTCATCACCATGCCCACCCCAAGTCTTCCTAACATGGGGTGTTAAGTGCCTTAGCTACAGGGATCAGCAAGCATCAGAGAAAAGAACTGGGGTCTCTAGCTTCTGTCACATCCCAAGGCTCTGCTACTGACCTCAGACAGTAAGTGTTGGGATAACCACAAGGCTAAGAATATGTGCTGGTCAAAAGCTTTCTCCTCTATTTTTCTCACTTCCTGGGTTGATCCTTTTGGGACTGAAGTGTGTTACCAGGTAGTATTTACTACTCAGTGTGGAGTTGACAGTGTACTCTGGTGATTCTGGCCTGAGTGACAGCCATTGAACCTTTTCCTTTTTAACAATGTGTTCTGGTTACTGTTGAGCTCTCTTCACCTGAAGGAATTTCCAATAACACAACTCACAGGATTAATCATCTTCACCCTCTTGCTCCCTGGATTTCTCCCACACTTAGATTTCCATATTCAGGCATCCTGGCCCCTACAGAGGCCAAAAGTTGTAAGGAGAACAACTTACATTTCCATTTCCTGGGGAAATGGAAATCCTCAGAGCTCTGAAGGTCACATGTGTCTCCTACCACAGGCCAGAATGCCACTCCCTGAAGGGCTCTTCACACCATCATCCCAGGCATGCTTCTTCAGCAACTCTGGACCCCCACATTCTTTGGTCTTTTGCTGTGGCTTGCCTGGTGATAACTCCCAGGGCACTCCATTTCCCCATCTCCCACCTGCCATACCCCATAATACAAACTACTATCTTCTCTCTCTCATCAGCCTGTGTGGGCAGCCCCCCACCTCAGCCTCACTGGAATCTTGTCAGGCCAAGTGATGGGAATCATCTCTTAGATGCTGGCATTTTGGAAATTTTTTTTTTGCATCCATTTGGTGTTTGACTTCATTCCAAGGAAGATATCAGTATTATCTAGGGCACTGGTGACCTCACAACTATTTTTCAAGTTGGCCTCAGTGATGAGTAATATTGAAAACAAAAGAGAAAAAAAAAATTATTTCTAACACTAATATATCTGAAAAGATGTCCAAATCAACATTCTTAAAATACTCACTCAAAAGAAAAGATGTCCAAAACAACATTCTTAAAATTTGTTATTTTAATAACAAATAAATGCTCATCTTTAGAGGTGACTCTACAGTGTAGCCAGAGGTGAAAATCTCTAGAAGACAGGAAGTTTTAATTCCAGAAGCACTGATCTGAGAAGGCTTCCTAGAGGAGGGCAAACTGTAAATTGGTTTTGAAGGATAAATAAAAGTTCTAGCTAAAAGTATGTTCTTATAGAAAACTGGTATCCTGCTTATATAAGTACAGGTATTTATGAGAACTGAAAAATATCAATATTTACCACAATACCACTAAATAAAGGTTAACATACTAAATACTCATGATTGTAAGGTGTTATTTGGCTCAAATAATTTTGCAGCACCTACTTTGCCTAATACATTGACCACTGATAAAAGATGATAATTACCAAAGGAAGTAACCAATAAATATTAAAGAAAATGCAGTAATGAGATTGCTTGAAAATCCATGCACACTTTGTTCCAGCAGCTTCACCACATTAACTAGTTAGAAATATCCAGGATACCAAAGACTCAACCACAAGACTCCTGCAAGTCATCAAAAAATACAGTAATGTCTCAGGATATAAAAATCAATGTCCACAAGTCAGTAGTCTTTGTATACATCAATTACAGTCAAGATGAGAGGCTAAATTAAGGACACAAATTCCTTCACCATAGCTTCAAAGAAAATGAAATACCTAGGAACATACCTAACAAAGGAGGTGAAGGACCTCTATAAAGAAAATTATGAAATCCTCAGAAAGGAAATAGGAGAGGATATTAACAAATGGAAGAACATACCATGCTCATGGCTGGGAAGAATCAACATTGCTAAAATGTCTGTACGTCCCAAAGCAATCTACCTATTCAATGCCATCCTTATTAAGATACCAACATCATACTCTCAAGACTTGGAAAAAATGATTCTGCGTTTTGTATGGAACTGGGAAAAAATCCACATAGCGGTTCTTAATAATAAAAACAAAGCTGTGGGCATCAATATACCATATTTTAGTCTGTACTACAAAGCCATAGTGGTCAAGACAGCATGGTACTGGCACAAAAATAGAGACATAGGCATTTGGAATCAAATAGAAAATCAGGAAATGAAACTAACATCTTACAACCACCTAATCTTTGATAAACCAATCAAGAACATACCTTGGGGGGAAGACCCCCTATTCAATAAATGGTGCTAGGAGAACTGGATATCCACAGTAAAAGATTGAAACTGGACCCATACCTTTCTCCACTCACAAAAATTGATTCAAGATGGATAAAAGACTTGAATTCGAGGCATGAAACAATAAAAATCCTCAAAGAAAGCATAGGAAAAACACTTGAAGATATCGGCCTGGGGAAAGACTTTATGAAGAAGACTTCTGTGGCAATTGCAACAACAACAAAAATAAACAAATGGGACTTAATTAAACTAAAAATCTTCTATACAGCTAAGGAGAAAACAACCAAAGAAAATAAGACAACCTATACAATGGGAAAGGATATTTGCACATTTGAATCTGACAAAAGCTTGATAACTAGGACCTATAGATAACTCAAATTAATCCACATGAAAAAAAGCCAACAATCCCATATATCAATGGGCAAGGGACATGAATAGAACATTCTCTAAAGAAGAAAGATGAATGTCTAACAAACACATGAAAAAATGCTCATCATCCCTAGTTATTAGAGAAATGCAAATCAAAACCACCCTGAGATACCATCTAACCCCAGTGAGAATGGCCCACATCACAAAATCTCAAAACTGCAGATGCTGTGTGTGGATGTGGAGGAAAGGAAACACTTTTACACTGTTGGTGGGACTGCAAATTAATACAACCTTTTGGGGAGGAAGTATGGAGAACCCTCAAAGAACTTAAGCTAGACATCCCATTTGATCCTGCAATCCCATTAATGGGCATCTACCCAGAAGGAAAAAAAATGCTTTTATCATAAGGACACTTGCACTAGACTGTTTATTGCAGCTCAATTTACAATCGCCAAAATGTGAAAACAGCCTAAATGCCCACCAACCCAAGCTGTGGTATATGTACATCATGAAATACTATTCAGCCATTTAAAAAAAAAAAATGGAGATTTTACAGCCTTTGTATTAACCTGGATGAAAGTGGAACACATTGTTCTTAGTAAGGCATCACAAGAATGGAGAAGCATGAATCCTATGTACTCAATTTTGATATGAGGACAATTAATGACAATTAATGACATGGTGGGGAAGAAGGAAGGAGAGAGCAGAGAGAGAAAGAAGGAGGGAGAGGTGGGGGAAAAAGAGCAGAGAGAGGTAAGGAGGGACAGGGTGGGATCTTGGTGTGTGCCACACTTTTGGGGGGCAAGACATGATTGTAAGAGGGACTTTACCTAACAAATGCAATTGGTGTAACTTGGTTTCTTATACCCTCAATGAATCCCCTACAATTAAAAAAAAAAAAAAAAAAAATTTTAATAAGAATTTGATGTGTAAGGTATCTGGGGAAGATAATGACTTACACCCAATCAAGACAGTTACATAAACTCTAAATGATTTTATAGGCTATTCCTTATGGCAAAGATGGTCTCTCCTCTCCTGCAGTATCAATGGTCCTCTCTCTATTTTAAAACTCTTCTCATGGGAGAAGCCATCAACAGCTCATTTCATTTGGCTCCAAGTAAGTTATTTCCCAGAACGTGAACCCCTGCATAGCTACAGAAGGGTTACACTCATTTCTTTTACTCTGTCTTCTCTTAGGAAAATGCAAGAGCCAACTGAACATTCGCTTTTCTCTTTGTGCATTATAGGACTTTTGTACATTCCTCTTTGTTCTTTTCCTTCAATGTAAAAAGGGAAATTGAAAGTTGACATAATTCAGTAATTAGAAACATTTTCAACTTAGGAAGAGACATCATAATTTATATGATAAAATTTGCCACCCAGTATTCAAGCCTCTTTAAAATGTTTATGGAGGTAAGAAGTTTTAAACATCAGGTTTAAAAGCACTTAGTGGTAGGAAGATTGTTACCTTAAAAACAATTTGTTTAACCATTTTTCAACTCTGTTTAGAAAGTTCTTTCTTTAAAAAGTTGAAAGCTACCAACCTAAAATGCCTGACCCTGAATCTTACTTCTGTACACTGGAGCAACTAGCATAGAATAGTTGCCTCACTTATAGCAATCCTTCAAATATTTGAAGAGGGTTATTTTTTTCCAAATGTTCTTTTCTCTAAACCAATCATCCCAAGCTTCTGTATTACATACACTTAACCAAGACACTGTGGGTAGTATGTGAGTGAAAGTCCTGCACAGTAGCAGGAAGGTAGTAAGCATTTGCATTATTGTTAAAAATATTAAAGTACTAGTACAAAAAGATCTCGGGGTCTTGTTTTTTCTATTGTACGGAGCAGTGGTTCCCAGTCATTTTGTCAGCAGGATCCTGGAAGACAATTTTTCCTTGGACTAGAGCATGGGGGGTTTCTGTGTGATTCAAGCACATTACATCTTTACTTCAATTCATTAGATTCTTATAAGAGCATGCAACCTAGATCCCTCGCATGCACAGTTTACAGTAGAGTTCAGGCTCCTGTGAGCACTGTTTATCTGAAAGGAGGCAGAGCTCAAAACATATATAACATTTCTTGACATTTCATCTTCTGTTGACACTTGTGCCAATGGTATTCATAATGTCAGCCTCAATATTGTGCAAGTTCCCCAACATGGCAACTATTTTATTTATGTATTTATATTTCTTATTTTAAAAGGAATTAAATGACATTTTATAATTGATCAAACAATAGCTTCTTGGCCTTTTGGCTAAGATCAAGTATAATATAATGGATCAAATAACATAGCATAGTGAAACTAAAATTTAAAACAAGATAGATATAAGTAGAAATATAAGGCAGAGAAAGGAATAATGTTAAAAATAGGCACTCATAATCTTAATTGTTATTAGAATGTGAAAAATCTAATTATATACAAGCCCCAAAGTTGTACAAGTATCTTTTTTATTATTGCTCAAGAATAAAAACCATGTTTAATTCCTTGGCCAGGAGAAAATTTCTTCCACAGAGTGACTCACTAGGAAACAATGTAATAGAATCAACAAAACATGCATACCTCAGCAACATTGTGGGCTTGGCTCCATACCACCTCATAAGGTGAATATCACAACAAAGCTCTTGGTTTCCCAGTGCATCTTCTTAGCAAAGTATCTCAAGAATGGAAGAAAAAGTATCCAATGTACTCAGCCCTACTATGAAACTAATTTATAGCTTCCATATGAAAGCTATAAACCAATTATAACCTAAGAATATGGAGAAAAAGGAAAGGGAGGGGCAGAGGGAGGATGGGTGAAGGGAGGGTAATTGGCGGGACCACACCTACAGTGCATCTTACAAGGGTACATGTGAAACTTACTAAATGTAGAATATAAATGTCTTAACACAATAACTAAGAAAATGCCCAGAAGGCTATGCTAACCAGCGTGATTAAAATACGTCAAATTGTATATAAAACCAGTGCATGGTGCCCCATGATTGCATAAATGTACACAGCTATGATTTAATAAAAAAATAAAGAAAGAAAAATAAGTCAACAGAAAAAAAGATTAATCAACCCATCTATAGTCAAGGTTATCTAATGTATTTTACTGAATGTTAAGCTGGTTTCACATTTTTAATGATTTCCCTGATTATCTGTAATTACATTTATTGTAAGTTTGCTCCTCTTTTCTATCAGACCGTATGCTCTTTGTGGAATCATGTCTGATTTATTTTCTCCTGTATTAACCTTAATTAGTATAGCGATAGGGACATAAAAGAACTTAATAAACTTAGTTTGACTGACTAGGAAAAAAAAAGTTGTGTTTACACAACTGCAATATAAGTGTGCGATAGCAGTATATCTAAAAGAATGTATATACCTTAATTAAAATATACTTTATTCCTGAAAAATGCTAACAATCATCACAGCCTTAAACACAGCAAGTTAGTCTTATTCTTGACGGAGGGTCTTTCTTGCCTCTTGATGTTGATGGCTGCTGACCGATAACAGTAGTGGTTGCTAAAGATTAGAATGGTTATAGCAATTTCTTAAAACAAGACAATGAAGTTTGACACATCAGCTGACTCTTTTTTTCATGAAAGATTTATCTGCAGCATGTGAAACTATGTAAGAGCCTTTTACCCACAGTAGGACTTCTTTCAAAATTGGAGTCAATCCTCTCAAATCTTGATGCTGCTTTACCAACTAAGCATATGTACTATTCTCAATCCCTTGTTACAAGCAGGAGTGTCCAATCTGTGGACTGTAGGCCACAAATTGTTTGAAGACCATTTTGCTTATCTGTGGTGTCAAATAACAGAAAAAGTACATAGGGACCTTTTATTTTGTTCATCAGCTTTTGTTATTGTTTGTATATTTCATGTGTGGCCTAAGAAAACTCTTATTCTTCTAATGTGCAGTGGTCTGTCAAGATGAGAAGAAATCAGACAGACAATACTGGTAATGAAAAAAAAAAGGCATTTTTGAAACATCCCAAAGAATCATAATAACTCTTCATCACTGAATCCAAACCAAAATGAAATCTTTGAAATAACAGGCAAAAGATTTAAAATATTGATTATAAAGAAGCTCAATGAGATGAACAAAGCTATAAACCAACATAAAGAATTAAAAAAATTTAGGATATAAATGAAATTTTTCTAAAGAGATAGCTATTTTACAAAAATAAATAAATAAATAAATAAATAAATAAATAAACAAACACACATGCACACACACACATACCTATATATATATATAACTCCTGGTAATAAAAGACTAACTTAGAGAATTACAGTGGAAAGTTTTATCAATAAACTAGCCAAGCAGAAGAAATAATTTCAGAACTTTCACGCAAATCCTTCAAATTAACCTAGGTAGACAAAAATAAAGAAAAAAGAGCTAAAATAAGTAAACAAAAGCTTCAAAAAATAAAGAATTATGTAAAATGTCTAAACCTAAGAATCACTGGCATTCCTAAGAGACAAAAGAAAAAGAAAAAGAGTTTGTAAAATCTATTTGAGGAAATAATTGAAGAACACTTCCCTGGTCTTGCCAGAGATTTAAACATCCAGGTACAATAAGCACAGTAAACACTTGGGAGATTCATGGCAAGAGAGACTTTACCGAGGCATTTAAGCATCAACTATCTAAGGTCAGTGTGAAAGAAAGAATCCTAAAAGAACCAAAACAAAAGCATCAAATCACTTATAAAGGAAATCCCATCATACTTGTTAGCAGACTTCTCAGCAGAAATCTTACAAGACATAAGTACTGGGGCCCTATTTTTTTGTCTTCTTAAACAGAGTAACTGTCAGCTAAGAATTTTGTATCCTGATAAACTAAATTTCACAAATGAACGAGAAATAAAATCTTTCCTAGACAAGCAAAAGCTAAGGGAATTTGCTACCATTAGACCAGTCCTACAAGAAATGCTGAAAGGAATTCTAAACATCAGAATGAAAGGTCTGTAATCACTATTATAAAAACATATGAAAGTATGAAAATGACGGGTTATAAAATGGTAACATAATTGAGAATACAAAGCAACTTGATAACAACTTACATTATGATGAGAACAGTATCTCACATATTATTATTAATTTTGAATGCAAATGGACTAAATGCCACACTTAAAAGAGACAGATTGGCAAAATAGATGAAAAAACACACTCCAAATATCTGCTTCTTTCAAGGGACGCACTTAGCTGATAAAGGTGTTATAGACTCAAGGTACAAGGATGGAAAAAATTATTCCACACAAAAGAAAACAAAAAGTGGGCAGTGGTTACATCAGATAAAACAAACTTTAAATCAAAAATGATAAAGACAAAGAAGGTCATTATGTAATGATAAAGAGATCAATTCAAAAAGAAAATATAACAATCTCAAATATATAATCACCTAACACTGGAGCTTCCAGATTCATGAAACTACTAGACCTAAGAAAAGAGATAGATAGCAATATAATAATGGTAGAGAACTTCAACGTCCCTCTGACAGCTCTAGAGAGATCATTAAGACAGAAATTCAACAAAGAAAAACTGGACTTACACTAGACTCTACAACAAATATTTACAGAGCATTTTCCCAACAACTGCAGCATATACACTCTTCTCATCAGCGCATGAAACATTTTCTAAGATGGGACACATGTTAAGCCACAAAGCAAGTCTCCATAATTTTTTAAAAATAGATATTATAAAAAGAAGCTTCTCAGATCACTAAGGAATAAAACAAAAAAATCAATTCCAAGAGTAACTCTTAAAACTATAAAAAATACATGAAAATTAAACACCTTGCTCCTGAATAATTAACAATGAAATCAAGAGGGAAATTTTAAAACTTTAAAATAAACTATTTTGACACAATCTATCAAAATGTATGGGATACAATAAAAGTAGTGGTAAGAGGGAAGTCTATAACATGAAATGCGTATATCAGGAAGACAGAAAAATCTCAAATTAACCATCTAATGTCACATCTCAAGGAAGTGGAAAAACAAGAACAAATCAACCCCAAAGCTAGCAGAATATAAGAAATAACAAAGATAAGAGCAAAACTAACTGAAATTGAATACAAAAAACTTACAAAGGATCAATGAAAATTAAAAGTGGGTTCTTTGAAACAATGAAAAACAATTGATAGACCCTAGCTAGATTAACCAAGAAAAAAAAAAAAAAGGATTTCAGTAAGCTCAATCAGAAATGAAAAAGAAGTCATTAAAAGTGATACTGCAGATATAGAAAAGATCACCTCACACTACCTGAACATCTCTATTCCTGTAAACTAAAAACTCTAGAATAAATGGATAAATCCCTATAAGCAAACAGCCTTCAATCTTGAATCAAGAAGAAAAAAACAGTCCTAAATAGAACAATAATGGGCAGTGAGACTGAATCAGTTTTAAAAACTCCCATTCCACTAGATGTACAAAAAAAAACCTGGTACCAATCCTACTGAAACTATTCTGAAAGCCTGAGGAGGAAGGAATCCTCCCTAACTCAGTTTAAAGCCAGTATTACCAGATTCCAAAGCCAAGGAAGAACACAGCAAAGAAGTAAAACTAGAGGCCAATACCCCAATGAACAGAAATGCAAAAATACTCAACAAAATACTAGCAAACCAAATCCAATAGCATGTCAAAAAGATAGGTCATCAAGATAAGTGAGTTTCATACCGGGGATACAAGTATGGTTGAAAATGCACAAATCATGCAAATTAAAACTACCCTGAGATATCACCTAACCCCAGCAAAAATGGCCTATATCACAAAATCTCAAAACTGCAGATGCTGGCGTGGAGAAAGGAACACTTTTACACTGCTGGTGGGACTGCAAACTAATACAACATTTTTGGAAGGAAGTATGAGGAAACCTCAAAGAACTCAACCTACACCTCCTATTTGATCCTGCAATCCCATTACTGGGCATCTATCCAGGAAAAAAAACCTTTTATTATCAAGAGACTTGTACTAGGTGTTTACTGCAGCCCAATTTACAATTGCCAAAATGTGGAAACAACCTAAATGTCCTTCAACTCAGCAATGGATCAGTAAGCTGTGGTATATGTATACCATGGCATATTATTCAGCTATGAAAAAATGGAGATTTTTCAGCATTTGTACTAACCTGGATGGAGATGGAACACATTATCCTTAGTGAAGCATCACAGGAATGGAGAAGTATGAATCTTATGTATTCAATTTTGATATGAAGACAATTAATGACAATTAATGACACAGTGGGGCATTGGGGGGGAAGGGGAGAGCAGACAGAGAAGGTGGGAAGGGGTGAAGGAAAGGAAAAGAAGAAGAAAAAAAAAAAAGACAAGACAAGACAAGAAAAGAAAACAGTGACTAATTCTCACATGAATTGGATTTAATTTTGACCAAAGTACATTACTTAAACATTAATTTTTAATTCAACTTGTTAATATGTTATTTAGGATATTGCATCCTCATTTATAAGAGACATATGTTTGTTTGTAATTTCCCCATTATAATAATATATTTTCTCCAATTTTAATACTAGGTGTACCCAGATCAAGTAGAATGATTTTGAAGTATTTCTTCTTTTTCTATTGTCTATAAGATTTAGCCTGATCTGTTTTTCGAAATTATCTTTTACTTTTCTTATAAATATTAATTCTCTATTTTTTGATACTTGAAAAAAGAAGAAGTTAACTGATGACTCCATACTGAATCTCAGAGTCAAAGCATTCTATAATGTACATACTCTTGTTTGACAATCTGAATGTTACTTTCTTTGCATTATCATTATTATTATTATCGCTTAACATTTTGATGTAGCAATTGTCTGATTCCTTTTCTGAATGTATTTATGTTTGTTCGTTCTTTACAAGGTTTTTGTTTCTAGTCCTTATCTTAAACATTGTTATTGTTATTAAATTTTAAGCCTC